>JAKCPI010006131.1:0-58328 GCA_023213315.1 Euborellia annulipes
TTTTTTTTTTTTTTTTTTTTGGTTTTTTAAACCCTTTTTCGGCTACAGAGGCCATTTAGGGGTTATTTTTATTCAGTATACTTTTTAAATTACAAGTACCGATGGCTACCGGGGGGCGTTCCCGCACGCTGATTGCTCGGGGTTACCAATCCCGAACTTTCGCCGCGACTCGGCATCACTTAACCGCAACGATTGTGGTGACTGTTGCTCTCTCCGTTGCCAGGCCCCCCGGCGAATTTCGGGTTATTGAGAAAATTTAACTTCTATTTATATTTTGTTACCATGGCAATTATTTCTCCTATCTTTCATATGAAGTTCAAGAGTAGAGTGCTTCATACAATTTTAAGGACAAAATGACAATATATTTTAAAGAGTATCTAAAATAAAATTAATTTATGAATTTTAATCACAATCTTTAGAGATAATTTTTTTTTTAATTTTATTTAAGTTCTTTATCGGCATCTAAAGGGCCCCATACACGTTCAGGCCGTCCTCCAGGAAAAAGTCTCAAGGATTTTCTTGAGGATTTCCCCAAGGAAAAATTCGGACATACACGCTAGGGTTTTCCTCGAGGAAACGGACTTGAGGATTATCTCAAGACCAACTTTTGGACACTAGTTCTCATTTTTTGACAGTTCTTGTAATCATTTGTAGAATTTTTTTTTAGTATGTTTTCATATTCAGATAAAATTATTATAAATAATTAATAATAATAATTATTATAATAATAAAAATTCTTATATTTTAAATTAAAATTTAATAATAGAAACATTCTAATTAAATTAATCTAATTAATATAGATACCTTTTAAGCCAAAACAAAAAAAAAATATATTTTATAATTTTAATTATTTAGTTTTAATTATTTATAATAATTTTATTTATTTTATTATTTATATTTATTTTAAAGGTGTTTTTTCGGCATTTAATTCCATTTATTTCCCAAAAGATTTGTAGTCAATTCAAATAAAATAAATATTTCTCGCTTGGGACGGGAATAATCTCTTTTTTTCTGAGTCACGGGTCACGAGCCATTTGAAATATTCCAAATACATATTTTAAAATTCCCGCCTGAAGTGGCCATACACGCAGCGATAAACTGACAGAACTCCAGGCCTCGAGGAAAATATTATTGAATTTCAATCAGGATTTTTTGGCCTCGAGGCCCGCCCCTTGGCCTCGAGGCCGCTCACCACACACGTTGAGGATTTCCTCGAGGCGAGAGTCCTATTCCGGCCGGGCCTTGAGGAAAACCGGATGGTGTATGGGGGCCTTAAGGCTATCTAGACCCCGTCTCTATTTATTTCAATTGGATTCGAAGCCAATCCATATGAAAAAAAATAATTTTCCTTTAATTCCTAGAAGGTTCTCTTTAAGCATAAAAAATTCGTTTCAAAACTCCAATTCAAAGAGATTGTGTTAGACAGACAGACGGACTTTAGCGAATTATAAAAATTGAAGTTTATTTTCGCCCCACAGGGGTTACCTAACCTAAATATAAAATTCAAACTTCTAGACCTTTTTTGTTCTTGAGATATACGTCCCCCCTCCTCTCTCACACACACAGATCATTTTGAAGGGTCTACTTTTTTGGACTCACGTCAGAGGAACTCAAAACGTGCATTCCCCTCGAAATCTGCACAACAATTTTTGGAATGAATGCGATACTTTCTCTCAATATTTTAACATATAGCTATAGAGAAAATAGAAAATTAAATTCTAAATGGCCGTAAAGACGACTAATTTTCATAATTAATTTCTTTCAATTAGAAGAAGAAATACATGTATATTCATGTAGACCGTGAAAAAAATAATAAAATTCAAATTAATTTAATTTTTTATAAGCCCTCGGGCTTGGCGTAGTTGGTAGCGCGCCTGTCTTGTATATTAAGGGTCGCGGGTTCAGATCCCAGGCAGTCCGATGATTTTATTTAAGTCATTTGGATATCAAATGGCTTAAATAAGAATGCCTGGATCACCAAATATATATATATATTCATAAATAACGGTTATCGTATAAATTCTTATATGGCCTAAGTTGCCTAAAAGACGTGTGAATGTGAGTCTGAATGGGAAAAAAGTGTGTTTAAAAAAAAACACTTAAAAAAAAAATTATAATTTAATAAATAAATAATTAATATAATAGCCTATATTATTTAAATGTTATTGTCATATTTATTATTATCGTTTTACTAATAAAATTTATTTATTTTTAATTATTTTTTAAACATAACCTCAAATGATAATTTTTTGTTCAGATAAATAACTTGTTATAATAATCATTAAAATTAATTACAAATAGAAATTCACATTTTTAAGGTGTTTTTTTTTTGCACATTCGTTTCCGCTAATAAATTTTTGCATTAACAAAATGAAGAATCATTGAAATTTTTCATTAAAAAAAAAAAAAAGGATATTTGACCTTGTGAGTCCTTCGGGATTAATTAATGCCAATTCTAGAGCCGGTTTTTCCATTTGCTTGTCACTTGTCAAAATAATCCCCTCCAACAACACGGATTTGTCAAATTAACCTGCTATGATTTACTATCAATGACTACAACAAAAAAAATATTGATTTTTTTTCTAAAAATTTTTTGATTCATAGCTAAATGTTTGCATGAGTGTGACATCGCCTCTCCCCTAAAATTGGCCCCCCCCTCCCTGATGAATATTGAGTGGTTTATTAAAGATTTTAATTTTTTATTCTTAAATGATACGGGAAAAAATCCTTTGAAGAAGTCATTCAAAACTAAATGTTAAAATATACAAAAATAATAATGGGATGTCAGAACTCTTTCGATCTAAATTATTTTTATCTCATTCAATTTCGATTTCTTACGCTATAAGCAGTCTTAGACATTAGCTTCTCGCACCGGAGTCCCGGGTTCGCTTCCCGTCCCAAGCGAGAAAAATTTATTTCATTTGATTTGACTACAAATCATTTGAAATAAATAGGGATGGGGTCTAAATGGCCTTAGATGCCGAAAAAGACCTTAAAAAAAAGCAGCCTTACCATAAACCATATCTAATAAGAGGCCCATTCTTTAAATATAACGCAAAATTTGAATAAAAAATGATTCTTCAATTTTACTAATTGATTAATGATTAATGAATAAACCTAGACCATTTAGAGTATGTTTAGGACCATCATACATGCAATTAACAAATTTAAAAAATTCTTTCCACTTATTTTTTACTAAACATTCCTCTTGTACTAGTGTAAAAGCGGCTACACACGTAACTGCAAACTTGGCAAGCATGCACGTGCAATCTTATTGTACAAGCAAACTAGCGTCTATTTTCGAGAATTTTGCGCAAGCATTTTAATTGTCCAAGCCGCTTGATGCTCGATTGGATTGATTGTGCAAGCAAAACTCTCCGCCATTTTATAGACGACTTAATATTTGATATTTATTTAATATATATTAAATATTATTATTTATTGTGTCTCTGTTTAAAGCAAGTGACTAATTGATATTTCTTGTTATCTTCGAATAAATTTGTAAATAAGTTTGACATTTTTAGGTTAATTTTCGGAATAAGCTGTTGCTTGCACAAGCATGCTTGGGCCGTGTGGTGCTGAAGGGAAGTTGTGCATGTTTGTACAAAAAGATTGCACATGCATGCTTGTCAAGTTTGCAGTTACATGTGCAGCAGCCTTAAGTAATTTAAATTGAATGAGATGTAAATAAAGTTTATGACATTTCGTACAAAACATTTTCTGTTGCCTAATCACACAAAATTAACTTTTAGGAAACTTTGGTTTTATCACTCGTTTTATTTTAACCGATTTACCCTTGATTTTTACAAAACTGCTTAAATATGTAAAAGTTCAATCGTTGAATATAATTGTACCTACAATTTATAAAAATATCCATACATGTTGGAATTCATTTTTTATTTATCTACTATTTTGAATAATAAAATATTTAAATATATTGGGATCTATGGGAGAGGCGTGGCTTCACCTGGTGGCAAAAAGTGAACTAGCCATTGTAGGATTGAATGGCTGAGCTGATACGCAAGTACACGTGTTTTATGAGACAAAAAGTTTAATTAAAAATAAAAAATGGGTGTGACGGTACAGGAAATTTGTAGGTTTTCTTCTGCCACACTTACTAATAGAAATTTTATTTGTGGAGACAATATTATTGATCCTGGTGATGTTTTAAAGTGAGTAATAGTAATGACAGTTTCAATGACAGACCAAATTCTTGCTTTCTGTTTACAAACAACAAGTTTACGAGAAGAATTTCATGCAGTGGCGTCATTTGGGGGGGAAGGGGGAGGCATTTGCCCCCCCCCCCCCCCCAAGGGCTCTGATTTTTATAAAATTTTATATTATTCAAAATAAAATGCTCCAAAATACATCTAGGAGTATACAAACTGTACAAAATTAAACAATTAATTAAATTAAATATGTTTTGGCCAAATTTGAGTACCCATTTGTAAGTAAATTTTAAGAAAAAAAAAATGTTTGCCCCCCCAAGAAAAAAATTTGCCCCCCCCCCCCCAAGAAAAAGTTGAAATGACGCCACTGATTTCATGAAATAAATGATCAAATTTTATAATAATAATAACAATTGGGATGGATGCTCGTATAAGGCTGGATTAGGAAGTACCTGCAAGCACATTTGGGGCTGTACTTTTATTCTGTAACCGCTATTTATGATATCTGATATGATGTTAGCCAAAAAGTGTTTGAAATATTTTATTGTAATAATAAATACAAGATAATTACATGATAAATTAACTAAAAAATTAATACCGGAATTAAATATAAAATTAATAATTTTTTTTTTTGTACTTACAAAAATAATTTAGAAAATGTCACGTGTACAGACAAAAAATGTGTTTGGAGTGCACCACATAAATCAGCTCTAAAAAAATACGATATGAGACGCCTTTGCTCGACCACAATTGTTTTAGAGAAAAACAAGAAAAAGATAGAGGCAAAAATTAAAAAGAAGGCTTCTAAATCTGATAGATTGATTCTTCTACAATAAAATTATTTATAATTTTCACTATACTGTCTTTTTTTTGGAAAAGAATGAAATCGAACTGTTTCATGCTGATGCATGACTTTTGCACCCATAAACACAAAGTAGATACACATTGCTTTTATTTTTATAAGGAGAAAATTTCATATTTGTGAATATATTAGTGTATGTATGTATTATTTATTAATCTAACAATAATGTTTACTCGTGGGTTATAACTTTTTTTTTTTAAATAATACAATTATATCAGATGTTTAAATGTTCTTGTCCCTTATATCACGTTAAACATATGAAGGTTTATCCTACAATGGCTAGTTCGACTTTAAGCCACCAGGTAGCGTATTGAAATGCTAAAGATCCCAATTCATTGCAAAATCCGTGGTTGAACTCCCGGAAGTATCTACTTTTATTTTGATTATTGATTATATCTTTGTAAACATTACTTTATAGTCGCATTTATGATAATTATATATATAATTCGTAATTTATATTACAATATATGTTCGGTTGTTGTGGCCCCGAAAAACAAACGTGTGGAACGTTCGCCGCATAACCACCGGTATTAATTAGGAACCGACCGAAGTTTCAGTTTCGGTTACAGTTTCGGCTAATTTCAGACAAATAATCTGGTTTCGGCCAAGTACCAGCCAAAACTTCGGCTCTGCCGAAACTTAAGCTCGTGGATTCTCACTTCACGTTCGGCTTACTTCTGGTGCTTATACAATTTAAATAAATATATTTTCGCCACTTTAAATGGGTTATTTTATTTTATTATTTAACAAAATAAACTGTCTAAAGTGGATGTCTAAGAAAAAGTTTAAAAAAAACACCTGATTTCTTTGGAAATTTAACATAATAAAATAAGTTTCGGTTTCGGCCAAAACTAAAATAGAAGCCGAACTTCGGTTTCGGTCGAACTCTAGTATATTTTAAATTAAGATATTGCACAATAAAACCCTAATGACCTCTAAACCCGAAAAGGAGAATAAAAAAAAAAACAATATATCGTGAATGTTATTCAATTACATTTATTTATACCAATTGGTTTTATTTATTAATAGGACTTGCGATATCCTTATGGGCACCGAGAGAGGAAGTAGCTTTCAATGGGTTGTTTCTTATTAAATTATATATAAGAAATTAAGTAATTATAAAAAACATACAACCAAGTATTTTTATTAGGAACTGACCGAATATTCGGTTTCGGTAACTGTTTCGGCCAAAAATCCTGGTTTCGGCCGTAGCTTCGGTTTCGGCCAAATAGTAGCCGAAACCTGAGTCTGAAAAGATGGGATGAGACTCGCATACAAAAAAAAAGGTCAAATGATTTGCATTTGTCTCCCTAAAAAAAGGTAAATGATTTTCACGGGAGGGAAACAAATTTTCCGCAGAGGGAAAATTTCAAAAAAAAAAAAGTAAAATGATATGAATTTTTTATAGGAAATACAAGTTTCGGTTACGTGGTTTCGGCCGAAACTAAGATTGAGGCCGAATATTCGGTTTCGGTTGAAAATCTTGTTTCGGTCGGACCTAATTTTTATTTATTCATTTAAATACTTGGTTGTATGTTTTTCATAATTACTTAATTTATTTATTTATATTTTTATATTTTTTGGAGTCCGCTTAAAACACACACGCCTCTATCAATCACTATCCCCACAAACAATTATTGTGGGTGAGAAAAAAAGTGTATGTCTGACTTGGATATTAAAACCTTCACGACGGTATCCCGCTCTTTCGAGGCTTCCCCAAGCGTCATATGGTTTCTGTGAGAACAACTGCTCTAAAGAAATTTCCAATTAAGGGCGAATGTATCAGTCTTCTCTTATTCTTCCAAACCAAACAGACAGTTGTTATGATATGCGTTGTTTTCACTAACCCTTCTTGAATGTCCAAATTTTGACAAATAGATATGATATTAATAAAATTAAAGTCACGAAATTTAATATATAATTTGAGAAAAGAGAGCTGAACCAAGCAAGAAACCCATCCAAGGTGAATCTCGTTATCGCCTATGTTCTTTGTCCTGTCACCCTTTTGCACGCCACCATCCATCCTTTTTCCTTTCTCCTCTCTTGTGTTTATATATATTCAAATACGCAAACTGGTTTTTTTGTTGGTGTTGTTGCACGCGCGACAACACCAACAACAACAACAGGCAATGCTTCTGCTGCTGCTCAGAGACATTTTTTTTTTTCTTCTTCTTAATTTAAAGTCTTTTGTGTTAAACTCGCTAATGAACCCGATGGCTATCTTAGCCTGATACTTTGCATAAGTCTTGTTGTTGGTTAATTGCCCGTGGACTCACTCTCTCGGAGGCAACGAAGCGTCCGGTTAATCGCTGACTTCCAGTAGCCGGTGATAATTAACCGGGTTGAAAAGTCTTCAAGGTCGATGCATAGAGAGAGAAAGCCAATTAATTTCCCTCTCTTTCTTCAATACTTACCTTACCTTAATAATTCATCCATCCCATGATTTATAAGTGGAAAAACAACTTTAGAAAAAAAAAAATTAAACAAATATCTATTATAAATAGCATCCGTTTTATTCACATTTGAGGCGTTAATTTTTTTTTTTTCTTTTTAATCCCACCTGTTTTTTTTTTATTATAATAAATAGGAAGAAATTTGTCAAGGCATAGTTTAATATAAAAAAAAAAAAAAAAAAAAAACACATGCCGACTAACTAATCTTGTTAGTTTAAAAACGATTGCAAACAAGAAATGGGGAAAAATTTATTTTATTAATTATTCATCCAAGTTATTTTATTTAATTTTTCAAAAGACTCTTTAGTCACCTTAAATGTACAATTAAATGTGAGATTTATATTAGCTAATAAGTTTAGTTTCTCTGAGAAGTTCATATATCGCAAATATAGGCCTATTACAAAAAATGACACAAGTTAAAAACGTGTTTCTGTGTTATTAGAAGTAAGAATTGGCTAAGAGTTTTCTATGAAATATGCATTTGGAATCTTCTTCTTCTTCTTCTGTCCTCGCCATTATTAATCCCGCGGTGCGGGGTCGGCGGAAATGTATAAAGTTAGCTTAATACTCTATAATATGTCACTCTTCTTGTATCCGCTACTGATTCGGCATGAGTGACACATTTGCAGTTGAGTATCAACTATTGGTGTGTAAAGGCGATAAAAACTTTTTTAAAACTGTATTTTTAAGATAGCAAGTTTGCAAGATATGTTTGTGCTTAAGATTGGGCAAAATTGCACTCCCTGGAGTCGAACCAGGACCTACACGCTTTCGCGGCGGTGGACTACCCTTATCCTAGGGCGTCGGCCCAACAAGCACAACATCTCGCATCCGCATACTAGAGAGAAATTAAAATTTAATTGCCTAGATTTCTCTGCACGCCATCTCCCAAGTAAAATTGGAACTGCGTCACAATTCTAGACGCTTGCTAGGGCTGCAACCTCACAAGAGAGAGCCTTGTTTGAAAAGGATGGAATTTTTTCAATCAATGCTCAAATAGACTTTTCATTAGCCAGAATAGAATTGTGATGCAGTTCCAATATGGCGTGCAGTTTTTAAGATCTTTCTCTAGGCAATGAAATTTTAATTTCATTAGTGTATTAGGCAGATGCGAGATGTGCTTATTGGGTAGTCCACCCGCCGCGAAATCGTGGAGGTCCTGGTTCGACTCCAGGGGGTGCAATTTTGCCCAATCTTAAGCACAAACATATCTGCAAACTTGCTATCTTAAACGATATATTGACTGGCTAATGAACAGTCTAGTCTATTTGAGCATTAATTGAAAAAATTACATCCTTTTCAAACAAGGATCTACCTAGTGTAGTATTTTTAGTTGTGAAATTTGTGTGATTTAAAAGTTTGTTAGTTATTAGTTTTTCGCAATTTGTGATTCTTTGTGGACAGATCCAAGTGCGAAACCTGACAATTTTGGATTTTGGCGAGTTCCTCCAAATAGAGAAGATCAATCAAAATCACGACTTTTGGACAGAATTCCCCTTCTATATATATTCCCAAATGAACCCAACTTTATTAAAAAAATAAATAAATAAAATTCAAATACCGGAGTGTAGATATAAAATTTGAGGGTATTTAAACCATTAAAACACCTCACCCCAAACCTCCCCCTCGTTCTAACGAGTAGTTGCCTCCCACCAGCCTAACAAATTATCTGGCTACGCCCATGGTGTAGAGTTTTCAGTTCTTTAGTCAGGAATATCCAAATATACTATTCAGTATATTACTATTTTATTAATTATAATTTTCTGCTCTAATTTGGATTTGAAATTGAGTCACTCTGCTCTTATTCTCTCATCTCATTGACAATATAGAATAGAATAGGCATAATTAATTGAAGAGGCAGTCTATGCCTTTCCTTCCCTCTATTTGATCTTCACAGCCACCACTTCTATTTGTATAAATAATTAAATTCTCATCTGTCAATCACAATTGAGACTATTATTCAAATGCTTAAGCATAACTTTGAATATCTCAATGGATTCGTTATAATTATGTTTATTATATAATAACGCATTTGAATAATAGCTTTAGAATTGAATTTCTAAAGGTAGCCTATTAAAAAAATTGCAATAAAGTCTTTAACTGTTTTCTTTTCATTCGTCACGTGGATAATATTTCATTATAAAATAATAAATAAGCAAATAATCTCAAATAGCAAAATATGCAAAAAAAGGTTCAGGTAAAAATTTTTCTATGTACTATAATTATTTTATACTCCGAATCAAAATTTAAAATTTTTTTCTTTTATGACAACATTACATTTTTTATATACTGTATGTAGGTATTTTTATGATTTATTATTATTATTATTTTTTGAGATAATTTATCAAAGTCAAAAAAAAACATAAACAAATTTTAAGGAAGGGTAGAGAATCAATTTTCTGGATATAAAATGTAAACGACGTCACGGTGGTATTTGCCTTTAAGTAACAGCCCTTTAGTTACGGTCTATTAAACAAAAGACTGAATGAGAGAGAAAAGATTTTTCCTTGAGGCTGTCAAAGAAAATTGGCCAGAACAAGACCAATAATATTTAATGACAATCGCTATCGGGGATTATTGATTAGGCCTATTTGAATTTTCTCAAAAAGCTTAAAAACCAAAATGTTGTTTCGTGCATCATTCAAAATTCAAAAAGTCAGAAATTTGTCAAATTTCATTAAATATTCTATTTCTAATCTGTAATTTTTTTTACCTATTTTTAATTTCTAATATTTGTTTTGTTTTGATTTTTGAATAGACAATATTTATCCACAACTTTCTTTGAGATACATCATTTTGGGTTTTCACTTTAAAATTTGACGAATTAGGTTTTGGTTTGATTAATTATATTTTATTAAAAAATAATAAATTTTCAATCTCTAAAAAAAAAAATGACAAAGATTTAATATAAAAGATGAGATCATCGGCTAATATTTTTCTAATATACTTGTTCAAAATTAAAATAATTTAATACCCCGAGCAATCAGCGTGTGGAACGCCTCCCGGTTGGTTATATTAAAATTAATATAATAAATAAATAACCCCTAAATGGCCCTCTGTAGCCGAAAAGGGTTTAAAAAAAATAATAATTTTAATTATTATTAAATTATTTTAATTTTGCCATAAAAAATGTTTAAACAAGTGCCTACGGTGAATTCTTTAGATTACACCTGATCACTTTAAATAATAAAATTTTTACTTGCTCTTTCTTCTTTAAGAAAATAAAAGTTTTTCTCATTTTCTCTAAAATCTAATTTTATACTAGGTGAATGTTCTAATAAAAATTTCATATAAACATCGTCGTTTTGATATTTAAATTTAATCCTTTGGGAACGAAATCATTAAAGGTAACTATTATCCCTCTCAGAGTTTATTTAAGCGAGATTATAAATTAAATTGGATAGTTTTATAACCTGCCCTGGGGAGTATTTATTCAGACATGTTTATATTATTAAGAAAAATCCCTTTAAGGGTGAAGTGAAGGAGGAGAGATGCAATCTCTGGGTGCAGGTTCAAATGAAAATCCTTTGGTCCGGTTTCTTTCTTCTTCTTAGTAACCAACACACATACAATGACATTAGACCTTTCTTTCTTATGCTTATGCTAATGTAGAGGCTTAGATTAGCATATATACGCTTTGCATCAGAGCCGCCGTGCAGAGATTTATCTCCCCCACACCATTTCCAAAATGCAAAAAAAATGGGATGAATATAGAGAACATCGTAAATAAAAAGATTTCCTCTTGTTGATTAAACTTGTGTTTTGAAATGTTATTGATAATAAATAAAAGATGCACTTTTTCTGCTAATATTATTCGTGCATATAAACCATATTGATTATTGTATTATTAGTCATTCGTTGTTTTATCAAACCATTATTTTTTATAATTTAATCTTACATTACAAAGCAATAAACAAAAAAAACAACGACTGTGTTCATTTATCTCTTTTGCGATTTTCAAAAATTATATTTCCTCTCTAAAGGTATTGTTACTAAAGGTTAGAAATAGTGCCAATTTCAATATTGTTCATTTTAATAGCCAAAGGGTGAGGGTTCGAATACAGACAGTACGATGAATATATATAATTAAATCAAATAATATACCGGTATGTATACTTGAATTTTTCATGTCGAAAAGACTAAAAAAATATCATTAATAACACAAGGTTAATGAGACGATCATAGAGATGGAAAGGCGCTCGAAAAGTCGATTTTCAATTTTGGAATCGATTTGATATTTTTCGATTCTCAGAATCGATTAATTGCTGAAAGTCGACTTTTCGACTGGGGTGTTATGTGTATGTTTTAAGAGAAAGATGAAAGTCAATCAATGAAAACGATACAAACTATATTACCATTGGATACTAAGTATTGTATGAACAAAGTCTAGTGAGAATCGATTCTAATCGACTTGAAAGATTTTCAACTCGATTCTAAAAAGTCGATTTTTTTCAGCAAAAGATCGATCGATCAGAGTCGACTTTTCCATCTCTAGACGATCATAAAACTTTTTAACGTACAGGAGTTAGGCAACCCAACTGGCATACATTAATCCCTTGTCTATGTTTCGGTCAATCTTAATCTGGAAGCAATAAAACTGAATTTTTTTTTATAAAATTCGAAAGTACTAAGGGGCCATCCATTAATTACGTCACACCTAAAAGGGGGGGAGGGTATCACCAGAATGTGACATTATGTGACAAGGGGCAGGGGGTGTGAAAAACCTTGTGACGTCACATCAAAATTCGAGATGCCCAAACGCGAAATTTATAGGTGAACAAAAATTTTTTTTAATATTTATGAACGCAATCTATACTTTTTGATACTTTAGCACTCTCGCTATGAGATTATTTATTATTATTATAATTAGCATAATTAGGTGTCTATTATTGATAAAATTGGAAAATGTGTGACGTCTCATCAGGAAGGAGGGATTTTCAAAAATGTGACAACCTGTGACAAGGACTGGGGGAGGGGGTTAAAAAGTCTTGAAATTTGTGTGACGTAATTTATGGATGGCCCCTAAGCTATAGCAAAATAAAAATATTTAATCCCGTTTTTCAATGAAACCCTCCCCCTGGTTCTTTATTTGTTCGATTCAACTTTTTTATACCAAGTGTTTCCTAAATCATCCAATAATTAAGCCGGAATTATTTAATTAGTTAATTAAAAGCATAATAGATAATTAGCGTAATAATATTTAACAAGAGGATTTTAAACATTTTTTAATGGTGTTAAAATGAGATTTAAATGTCACATCAAATAATGACGGAAAATTCTTAACATTCCTTCTTAAATTCTTAGTTATGTTTTTTTTTTATACAAGTTTTAATTAGATGAAATGATTCTTCTTTATAAAACAACATTTTATAAGCTTCTTTAGTATTCAATTTTGAAATTCCTAAATATTAGAAATTTTAAAATGTGTTTCGTTAAAGGAATTTCATTAAAAAATTGGTGTTAAAATATAGCTCCTTAAGGAGAGAACAATTGTTCTCATACTATTCGAGTTCCTCTAATTTTGTTTATTTCTTATTCCGGCATTGGAAAAAATTTTAATAAATATATAAATTTCGCAACTTGCAGAAATTAGTAACTCTGGTCGCTAAAAACCAAATCTTCTATTACAATTTTTGATAAATTGCTCCAGAGTTCATCTAGAGAGATTCACTCATGCGCACTTATTGTAGTGGACAACTCTACATAATCTCTGCAACAATTCATCACAAAAGATTTAATATTTTCTATTTTTTCAATCCCATTTATACTTCATTTATTTTTAATTTCATTTTTATCAAATTAATTTAGATTTATCTATCATTTAGTCTCTTATCAATCAATGTTCACTCTTTATTATTAATTTATTAACTTGTTCGATTTCTTTGAACAATGATTAAAGAAATAATGACAAAATTGTTTATTTAGAATCAAAAGAATGTAGAAAAACAGCAATTGACATCAATTTCCACTTTGTCAACAAGAAAAGGAACAACTTGAAATTGCATTGGAAACAAAGAAAGGTGATAGAGCTAACTCATTGTGACTCTAAGATATTTATTTTTACGATAAATTATCTTTAACTTAAGAAAGTGTGTGAAAAGTTGATTAAAAAAAATAAAAGCCAAAACTGTTTGCATATTTTTTCTAAGAGATCGCGTTAGGTGCATGAGCTTTCGTACAATCCGATTAATTGAAGTTATCACACTCTCTGTTCTTGTCTTTAAAATGGGATGCTGCAAAAAACTCGGGGACGTCGTCTCGACGTCCCAGCCACGTCTCTACCAACGTCCTAGTGGTGTGGACATTTTGACGTTCCACATAGTTGTATAATAAAATAAAATTCGGCTTTTTCTTTATTCTTCCTCTAAAAAAAACACTTATAAATAAAATTAAAAACATTGAAAAAAATAAATCGAATTTTTGACTTCCAAAAAAATATTATATTTTTGAAATGGTCTACCTTCGTTTTCAAAATGTTCTCTTCTTCTGTTCTAAGCAATGGGATAGACGACCCTTCTAAGATGTTTTGTCCTCTCTTTTGAGGAGAAAAATTCACTTCCTTTGTTGAATTAAATTGTATTTAAATAGTATTTTTAGATTCCGTCCAGATTTATTTAAATTAATCGGCAGCCATTTCTGACTGATCATGAAGCATCTATGATCCAAGGGTCAGGACTCTGGTTTTGTTTTTACCGAAGGCTTTCTTCACTCCCACTCAAGGCCATTGATTAATTTTTTATCCTTGTTTATTTATTTATTTATTTATTTAAGATAAGCATCGTAGCAGCAGGTGACTTTTTCGAAACACCTTCTCTATCTATTTATCAAATAGAAATGTTATTTCGATAAAAAAAAATTGGAAGGCTTTGATTCAGCACTTTACGTTAGTCCTTATTTTCGATCCCTGCTTAAGTGTATATATATATATGTGTGTGTGTGTGTGTGTATTTTTTTTAAATTTTTTCTCTCTCGTCCCCGTCAATCAGAAAAGCTCCTGAGTCACTCTCCGTGACAAAGTCTCTCTCTCTCTGTCTGTAACTCCCTTCGAGACAGCTGCCCACTTTGCTTTTGCTCGCACCATCAACAACAACAACAACAAAAAAATAACCAATTTAACAATCTTGACACGATTAAGCGCAATCAAAAATTTTTTTTTCTCTTTATTATAAATTGTTTGTAAATATTTATTATATATAAAATGTTAATTACTTAACGAGGAAGTTGACTCATCAGAAATTTTTTTTCTCCTATGTCAAATCATTAAATAGAAAAAAAAAAGGATTAAACATCCTAAGAGAGCTATTTGAAATGATTATTAATCAATTAATTAAACAATGAGACAGCAGTCAACAGTCTAAAAATCAACCAACGTTACTACAAAACTTTCCAGCTTATCGAGAAAAAATTTTATTTCACTCATCGGATTGTTATGAAATTTCACTTGACGTGAGATGAAGCAAGGGGTGCAACCCGTACCGAGTGAAAAAAATTAAAATAAAAAAAAAAACCATCACGAAAATTTGCAAATTTTTTTTTAATTTAAAATAATTTAAAAAATTTAAAATTTAAAAAATAAAATTAATACAATCCTTATATTTATAAAAAAATAAGTGAAAAGTGAAGTTTATATAGCCTAAGATGCCGAAAAAATAAATTAAATGGTGAGTCTCAAAAAACCATTAATAGCCGATTGAGGAGCTGGTTACTCTAGGTGGCATGAGATGGCGTTAGTTCTCCCCTAGGGAAACAAGCGTTTTAGTCATCTTCATTGATAATAAGTTTGTGAGATATGTTTGTGCTTAAGATTGGGCAAAATTGCACCCCCCCTGGAGACAAACATATCTCGCAAACTTGCTATCTTAAACGATATATTGACTGTCTAATGAACAGTCTATTTGAGCATTGATTGAAAAAATTCCCTCCTTTTCAAACAAGGCTCTACCTAGTTAATATTCATTGGTAATGTTCCAGCAAATTAATTAAAGGCAAATAATTATTTATTTTTTAACACAATGATTACAAATTTAATTATCTAAAAGATATAGCAATTCTTGGGGTGAAACCACAATACAAATTTTAGATGAGTAGTTCCAGAGATTTAAGCTAATTATAAAATTACGGGCATGCACACATACACACATATTTTTGCATTTTTATGACCAGTATGTAATATGTACGTGGAAAATAAAAATTATTGAAAGAAAAGAATTTTGATGAAACTATTTATTTTATAATAAATAATTAAATACTTTTATCTTATAATTTTATTTCCACTCAAAAACTAATTTAACTGCCCACCCTATGCTTTTATTGATTTTCTATTGCAATATCATCGCTGTTAAAGGGGCTTGATATAATTTTTGTTAGTCTGCTCTAAATGAAAATAAATGTAAATATTTGTTCTTTATCCCCAAAGAGAGGGGGAATAAATGGGTAGCCTAAGGCAATAAATATTGGCAATATTAATTTTGGGAAATGTTTGAATATGAACAAAAAATTCTTTATTCAATTTTTTAGTGTTATTAAAAAAAAAAACTTTTTGAAAGGCTTAGTATTATTATTATTATTATTATTTTTTTTGTTATATTTCCAATGATTATTTTGATTATATTATTATAATGACCGTCCAAATGGAGAAAGGACAATTAGGCCCTGAGTAAAGAAAACGTCATCATTTGGAATTGTCCTCAACCACCAAAACCAACAGAACAAACTTATACATAATAAAATATAAATTTAAGAATGACTTTTGTATTTATTTTTCACATTCTTAAAGAGAGAGGAAATCATTTTAACAAAAGATTTGAAATCCACAAAAGAACTTAATTCGACAATTAGAAAATGTTTCATGTGAAGTGACAACTCAACAAACTAAAAAAAAAAAAAATATTTTTATTAAATAATAAAGAATATTAATATAAAAGAATTTTTTTAAATTTTCCTCATGCAGCTTAGAGGACGGAATTATCTGATTAAGTTCGGAATATTTTGTGCCATTATTTAATTTCACAGTAGTTTATACAATTTTAACATAATAAGAATTCAACGTGAGTCAAGAAATAAGTGAAGAAATTTTTTTTCAAGTTGAAAAAATACCTGTAAAATGAAATAAAGTTATTTAATATTTATTATATGAATTGGGACGATCACGGGATTCGCCCCCCCCCCCCCCACCGCCTTACAGGGGTTTAATGAATAAAGTTTAAAGGATAAAAATATATTGTATTTATAATTTAAAAAAGCATTTAAAATTTTAAGACTATATTTCTTTATTTTTATTTACTTGCCAGGGGTCTACGCCCGCTGGACCCTCTTGCTCTCCTTAGGAGAGCAAATGCATCAAATTTATTCTTGCTCACAGATCTCTGTTAAATTTTTCAAATATCCAAGTTGGAACTATGTTTGAGGGTTGGCCAACTCCCTTTGGCGAGTCGAATATTATCCCAACTTCAGTTAAATTAAGGCATTGCAATTTTTAAATTTTGCTAAAAAAATTAAAACCAGATTTTTATTTATTTATTCATTTAAAATATTAAAAATCTATTATGTATTCAATTTTTTTTTTTTATTTATCTTTTTCTTTTATATTATTTTCATTATTGAAATTAAAAATAGATCCAACAATCAAACCGGTTTCTTTCAATTACACACACACTTGCACTTCGGGAGAGTTCGGCTTTGTTCGGTTTGAGACGAGGACGACGACGACTGCGGTGGCGGCGGCAGCGCTGTCGTCGCCGCCTCAGTAAGCCTGAAGCTTGTGATTATGTTACATCTATATATTCTTATCTCATCAAATAATGCTTCCTTCCTCAACAATCCACGATACCGACACATCACCTGATTATATTCATCGTGTTCCATGCCTGCTCCTTTCTTTTCATCCTCGATATCACCAGGTAAACCCACTTTTTGATTAATTAAACAGAAATAACAAAGAGGGAAAGATTCTGTTGGTCGGTCCAAGTGTCGTTTTCCCTCGCTTGGCTTGGGACAGTCTGCGACAAAAAGAAGTGAACTCATCTTTATTTTTTTTTTTAACTAATTTGTATTTTAAATTATTTTTATGAAATATAGAATCAATCCTTCTATTGATTCTTTTTTTTTTCTTAATTCATAAAATATAAAATGAATATAAAATGGAAAGAATTTATATTTTATACTGCATCTCTTGGTTTTACTGTTAAATGTAAAGATATTAAGAATTGATACAAGTATCGATCCTTTTTTTTCGATACCATATCCCTACTCGTCTTTAAAAAACTTCGAGTACTAGTACTTTACTGATATAGTTTTTTAAAATTTTCTCAAAAAAAAAAAAAAAAAAAAAACGAGCTCCAGCTCGGTCAGCCCGGAACTTTATTTAAATTAATTTCACTTTTTCTTTTTAATAATTTTGATAAGTTATATGTCTTTATTAAATTGCTAGCTTCACAAAATCTTTAATACTGAAGAGAGTTTGTTCCCTAGAAGAGGGTTTCTGCATTACACACTAACTATAGGTCAATTAAGTACCCATAGGTGAAGCTACCAGCCCTTAGAATAAAGAAGGCGCTAAATTTGCTGAAAATTTAGCATCCTCTTTTTTAAGTTTATATCTTATCAATTAATTTAAATTTGTAGTATTAAACACAGGGGAAGGATGTTCAAATTCCTCCCCCCCCCCTCCCCCATTGGTCTTTAATAAAACTTTATAAATTAAAAATGTTAATTATTTTCACACATTTTAATAGTCAATTTGATTTAATAACCAACTTCCTCTCTTCTGTTTACATATCCGAATAAACTTTTTTTTTATAGGCTAAAAAATTTTCACCTCTCATTCATTTTTACTTTTTTTAATTCTTACGCCTCTGATTAAAAACCAAGGTTTTATAACTCTTTGATAAATTACTTCTTCTCTTTTCTGTAACTTAAAGAGTGAGTGCCAAACTAAGACGTCCACTCAGAAGCTTTCTTAACGTGATTTTTTCATTGTTATTATAAAAGATGATAGAATTCTGGGCCTAAGAAGTTTCCATTAAAAACTTTTCATATTAAAAAAAAAAAAAAAATAGAATGTAATAATCACATGGATGGGCTTAAACTTTGGCACTCACTGTGTAACCCCTGTGAACCCCCTTTTTAATTCTTTTAAAGATAAAAATTATAAACTTGTCTGGATAAAGACTCGTTTAACCTATGACTGAGTTTTCATATCAAAAGAGTTAGTTCGCTTTATTAAAAAAACAATTTTTATAAAACTTAATTTATTCATTATTCATCACTCTCTCTCGTTAGTGTATTAATTATCCTCTAAAACGGAGTTCAATTGAATTGAATCATGTTAATTGGCATAATCCACTTGTTAAACCCTCTTGAATAAACATCGAGAATCTTAATTTAAATTTCCATTTTTTTTTTCTTTTTTTGAAACCATATAATTAAGTGATTGCCACCTCTAGTTAGATGACATGAAGAGTTAGTTAATCTAGTTGACTCTTGTCTGATTTTTATCTTTTTTATAAGTAAATTTGACTTCCTTTCTTTTTGGTTAATCTTTTAATTTAAACAGGGGAATTTTTTTTTTATCTTGTTTATTTTCGAAACTACCTGGTTTGAAATTATCTTTTGAAATTTAAACAAACAATATTAATAAAAGATAGAACAAGAAAACGATTGGGCAATTTTTAATCTTATAAAAATTTGAAAATTATTTATTTACTTTGAACCGATGGCTAATATTTGACATTAGCTTTTACTATACTGTAAAAAAAAAATGTTTTTTCTTTTCCTTTTATATTTTGAAAAGGGCTTGACGTTTAGGGGAAATCCTATTAGCAAGTGAAAAGACATTTTGACAACCTATTGTTATTGCTTTAACTTGCATCCTGTTTATCTTAAAAATTTTGTCTTATTTACACAAAGTTAAATTTTTTTTTATAAGATAAAGCTTACTTTTTTTAAATAATATTATAATTTATTTTCCGATTGGCCTTGCTAGTCAAAGGGTATCACAAGAAAAACTTACATATTTAAAATGAAAATTTAGAAATTTAATCAAGATATCAGAAATTCTTTATAAATTTCACCAATCGAATTTAATTTTAAATAGTATTTTCTAAACTTTGGCCTTATAGACCTTAAATGATACTTATTAATTACCAAAGTATCATTTGGCAAGGACTTTGCGAACCATTGACCTAGAAGTGGGCAGGTGGAGAAGATACTGATGAAGATGTGTGCACAAATACAGTGTCATAACCCAGAATTTAGGAAACTGTATTCTATGTAGTTTTAAGTTCGTTTAATAAAACACTGTTTTAAACCAATTTTTCAAAAAAAAAAAATCATTATCTCTTAAAAATTCAGTAATTTTTTTGAATGTCTGGGGGAGGGGGAAGGGGGCAACTGCCCCTCCCTTGGCAACGCTCATGCCCTTTGGTATGCCGGCATCCAAACACCAAAGTCTTGATTGAAAAATTTTCGATGCTAATAACATTGAAATGTGATTGCAGAAATGAATTTTTATTATAAATGTGTTATATCACTTTAGAAATTTCAACCATATTTTAGGCTAGAGGGAGAAATTTCTTTCTTTTGTACTAGGCTATTGTGTGGTACAAAATATCTGAAACTTTATTTTTTTCAAATAGAAAATCACATCTTTAAACATTCTTCCCTCCCAGAGGGCCTAAACTTACATTAGATATTTTTTTTTTTTGATCCTTAATAGTAGACTATTAAAATTTTTTTAAAAATAAATAACAGAACCGCGCTTGAGGAAATCAAAAAATTTTAAATTTAAACTTAATTCTTAAATTTATTTTTATAAATCGAACTGTTCCATTTTTTTGCACCTCAGATTTAAAATTAAAATTTTGACTTATGGATCAACTTGTAGTAGTTTAATTAATTTAATTATTAAAATAAAAAATTTTCTATGTATCGATATATTGATTTATTTATTTATTTAAATATTTTAAATGTTTATATATTAACTTGTTTTCTTTTTGGGGAGACCGGAAAACGATGAAAAAAAAAAAATTCTACTAATTAATTATTGCTTACGAAATCAGCCAATATTATTGATTGGAAGCGATTAATTTTTGTCATTCTGTTGAAACCTTTTAACGTTTATGTCAAACATTGGAACAACTTTCTCTTGCTTATTGATTTTGATAAATTTTTTGGCACGTGTCTATAATAAAAGAGGTAAATTTTTTTTCTCTCTCTCTCTCTCTTACTCTGTTTCACTTTGTAAAGTAATAAATCTTTCTTAATAGACATATAAAAGAACAATATCACGAGAAGTAAGGAAAAAGGAGCAGTTTACCTGTTTCAAGGTCTTTTTATTTGAAATCCCGTACGTTAAAGTCTCCAGGAAATTTCGAAATCATTTGCTTTTAAAAATTAAGGTTTTGAGAATTAACGAATCATAACTCTACTAAATATAATGATGAAATTAAAAAATACAATTTTAAAATAGTGTTATTTTTATAGTTGAAGCTTTGACTGTTGGTGTTATTAATTAAAAATTTATCATTTCGACCTTTATTTGTATGCCACAACGTTTCAGCCTCTTGCAGCTATAATTATACCAATATGAATTTATAAATTTTGCTTTCTCTGAACTATATGTGTTAGAAAGGGAAAGTATTGAGATCGTGTCATAAATTCGATGTCGGTATTTTGAGGGTCTTATACTCCATTGACATAAAATGGAGTAAAATTCAAAATATCATAGTATCTTATTTGGTTAAAGTCCTTCTTCTGTCAATGAAATAAATTCGTAATTTTAAAGAACGATTTATGGAAACTAACTAAATAGTGCTTTCAAATCTCCTTAAGTAGTTATTATCATACACTTGTTCTTGAGGTCATCCATCCTAAATTTAACCTTCTTATAAATGTGACTTGTGATCTAAAGACACAACACAGCTATACCATACTGGACTAACTCCAGGGTGACGGGATGGCGATGGCGGGGAGTGAGTGCAATCTCCAGCTGGAGATCTTCTTCTCGGACAGGATGAAGGGAGGGAGAGTAGAAGATGTTCAGGTAGAAAAAAAAAAGGAGAAATGTAGAAAGAGTAGGAGGCAGTTAAAAAAGAGAGAGAGAGAGCGAGAAGAAGGCTCGTAACGAAATGATTTACGAGGCAGACAGCAAACCAGGCAACGAGCTAGCTAGCTAGCAGGCTGGCTTGCTGGCCATAAGCTAAGCTGTTAACTCGCAGCCCCCCTATCCAAAATAAACTAAACAAACCTTATGAATATGCAAGCATTCACACACACACACACACACACACATTGCCGCAAAAACAACACCCAACTCGTTAAATTATTATTATATAAATCAAATATAAATTTTAGTCTAA
The DNA here is from genome assembly GCA_023213315.1 of Euborellia annulipes. NCBI lineage: Eukaryota > Metazoa > Arthropoda > Insecta > Dermaptera > Anisolabididae > Euborellia > Euborellia annulipes. The sequence continues at coordinate 21,842 of JAKCPI010006131.1, forward strand.
TTAAATGCAATCAAATAGGCGGCTGGCGGTTTCATTTTAAAAAATAAACAATTATTAATGTGTAAAATAAATATTTATTAAAGTGATAGTGGGAAAAAAAGATGTTATAAAATGTTTAAATAAATAATCGCAGGTTTGGATTTAGAAAACCTCAAAGTTCACTGTTATTAAAGATATCGTGAGAATAGGACGATTATGGAACTTGAACAATATAATTATATTAATTTTTGGGGGTCGAAAGTTTTCGAGTTTCGGCCTCTGTTTCGGCGAAGTAACGAAAGAACTTGTATTTCCATAAAATTTTTTTTTTTTCCTTTTTTTTTTTTTTTGAATTTCTTTCCCTCCCGTGAAATCTTTTACCTTTTTTAGGGAGACTAAATTTTTCCCCCAAGTGCAAAGGTTATTGACTTTTTTTTTTTTTTGATGCGAGTCTCATCCCATTTTTCAGACTCTGGTTTCGGCCGGCCGAAAGGTTTGGCCACATTTTGGCCGAAACCGAAACTACGGCCGAAGACCATGATTTTTGGCCGAAACGGCAGAAACCGTAACCGAAACCGAATTTCGGTCGGTTCCTAATTTTTGGATAAAGTAAAACCTATATATTTTCATAGTGTTTTTAGTTTTTATTTTAGTGAATGTTAAACAAAAGTAAAATAACTTTAATAGGCCCAAAAAACTTATTTTTCACATCCATTTGAAAGTTATAATATTTTAACTCCAACAATCGTCATCTTTCACTCTAAGTAGCACATGAAATGATTGTTAACTTTTTACAACCCATGTCCTGAGGATGGATTGCGTTTAGCATCCGAAACGATACTGAAAATGTTAATTCTTTTTTTTTTTTCTTTGTTCAAATCCTAATCATTGAACTACCTTCCTTAGCTTTTCAATTTATTTTTAGAATTTTTTTTTATTTTAATAAGTGATAGAATTTGTGTTCATTTTCTCTTTCTATTTATATGATTATGAAATAGATACGTACACCCAAGGCCTTTTGTTCAAAGTGTTAAAACTGATCCAAATTTCAACCCCTCTACTCGGAATTTTCCCTGCATCATTTTGAAATTTTAAAAATATCGATCAAGTTATTGTATTTAGTTTTCCTTTTTTGGAAGATGTGGGGGGGGGGGAGGAAACTGGTCGCTCAAGGCCCGGAAACCAGTGGTCACTACAATCAGGAAGAATAGGATTAAGAAGGGACTCAGAAAAAAGATTTAAGCAGATGCTAGTTGATATTAGATTTGAATGATTTGAGAGTTTTGATCCATATCTTTATTTTTTGTGAAAATCTAATCAAGGATAATGAAAATAGGACATTTTCGTCAAATATAATAAATAGGTTATGTTTTAGATATTATTGTTTAGCGATAATTGTGTTTAGCATTGAAAATGTTTTTTTGAAATTGAAATTGTTATCATAGCTCCGAAATTTTTTGTCAATTTGTTTCTCCATGAACATTACAGGGATATCAAAATCACTTTTGGTTGTCCTCTTAAAGAAGAAACAAATACTTTTGAAATCGTTATCTTTTTTTTTTGTCTTTTCTTCAACTGACTCCATAGAGTAGAATTAATATCGTTAACTTAAAATAAAACAGTACAAAAAAATAAATAAACAAAACGTGGGGGGGGGGGGGGCCCCCCCGGGAGGAGAGATTCCTCCCCCCTTTCCCCAACCAAAATAAAATTTAATTATTATTATTTTTTAAAAAAAGGTGGTCGCACAGCACACAACTTTCTTTTTCCTTTGGTAAGAGAAAGCTGACATTTTAAAGAGCATTTAAAAACTATTTGATTTATAAATTTTAATTAAAATCGTTGGAGCGAATTTTGAGAAAATCAAAAAAAAAAAACAAACAAACTGAAAAAGTACATCATTAAAGTACTAGTACTCTGACCGATTTTGTTAGTACTCGACCGATTTTGTTCAGTACTCTTTGGTCGATTTTGTTCAAAAGTCTCGTGTCACGTCGCAGGACTTAAATCTCAAATTTCAACCTCTCAAGCTCTTTTCGTTCTTGAGACGTCGCTCGGGCGCTGGAACGCATTTTTGTTGCGCTACATTTTCACCCAATTCACCTCCGTAAGCCGCGTTATAGAACTTTGTTCAAAAATAAAACTTATGTAGTCTACTTACACTCATCTCTGTCAACTGAGTGAGAATCATTTTACATTATTCTTCTTTTTATTATAGCTATAGTTAGTTGGGAAGTTAAAAATTTCTCTAAACATCTTTCATTTTTTTTTTTTTTTTTTCATCATCAACAAACCACGACATTAAATTACATCAATTTTAAAATTCTTAGTAAATTTATATATTAGAAAGTAATTTTTTTTTTTTTTTAGAATACAAAAAATATAAAAATTACCATGACATGGCATTTGTTGGTTGACAAAAATAATAAATGATGAGGAGAAAGAGAAAAACAGGCAGAGAAAAATAAATAAACATTCTCTTATCGTGCGTTCAAGTCTCCTTGTTGCAGAAAAATGGACGCTTCTTTATGGGATCCCTATTGAGTAGGGGGGAAAGGTCATTTTATGTTTTTATCTGCATCTTCTATGTCGCCTGTCTAAATGACTGATGGTCTATCGAATAAGCCCAGCAGGAAGACAAAAAAACAAAGAAAAGGGGAGGGGAATGTGACATTTTTCAGGAGGACTACCTGAGGATTATTTACACCTCCCAGAGAGAAGGAGAAGAGATTATTATTACTTAACCATCGGGGATGGGATGTCTTCCAGCGAGCCAACCAAGATGGACGATTCGAATTCTCCAGTTTCCCTCGCATCCGTCTGGGAATATTAAATTACACACGTTTATTATGACAGTCACTCTTTCTTTCTTTTTTTTTTTTTTTTTGTTTGTTAGAATTTATAACTGCTTGGGCCGAGGAATATTAAAAAAGTAACATCAATTTGTTTATTTATGTTTTATTTATTCAGTCAGATAAGTGTGAAGAACAAAACAAAGAAATAACCATAAATCACCTTTTATACAATACTAAAATTTTATCAAATGATCTAAAAGTTATGGAAAAAGCATTGTAATTTAATATGAATGCTTATATTATTAACATAAAAATTTTATGTCGATGAATTTTTCGTATTTGTTTGATATAAATTTTAGATAAGTTTTTTTTTTTGTTGGGAATTTTGTTTTTAAAATAATATTGACTGCTCTTTGAATTGAATTGACATAAGAAATTTTATTATTTAACATTTTGGGTATTTGATCAAACATCCTATCATTTTTTCTTCCTGTAATCATTTTTAAAAATTCTTAATCAATAAGTCCCGGGACTAACCAAAATTGACGCTTCAAATAACAAATCCACACTATTCCCAGTAGTACCAAACTTTAGTAGTTTCGTGTCAAAATTTTACACCATCTGTTAATTAGTTTCGGGACTTATTGGTTGATGTCTTATATGTATAAAAGAAAGTATAACATTCGTATTAGGGTCCGACCAAAACAAGATTTTCAGCCGAAATCGAATTTCGGCCTCAATCTTAGTTTCGGCCGAAACCGAAACTTGTATTTCCTATCAGGGGGGGGGGGGGGCTCAAAAAATTTTTCTGCGTAAAATTTTTTTTAAAGAAACTAAATTTTTGCCGCGGAACCCTTCCCATTTTTGCGGAAACAAAGTTTTCCGCCCTTCAGGCAAATTTTTTTTTCACCTCGCGGAACATTTTCCTTTTTGCAGAACCAAAGTTTTTCCCCCTGCGGGGAAATTTTCCCCTCAAGTGCAAATCATTTGACTTTTTTTTTTGCGTGCGAGTCTCATCCCATCATTTCAGACTCTGGTTTCGGCCGGCCGAAAGTTTCGGCTTCTTTTTGGCCGAAACTGGCCGAAACCGTAACAGAAACCGAATATTCGGGTTGTTTCCTATTTCGTATTAAAGAAAAACATTTTATTTATTTAATATTAAAAAAAATTAAGATATTTAAATAAATTAAAAAATTTGGAAAAGGGGGGGAAAAGGCCCCCCCCACCATTTCTATTAAATGTGAATAAGAATTTGAAATTTGAAACTCCTTCAAGATTCTTTAGACACTCTAAAAATTCTCAAAAACTTTGTAACTAATTTCTCTCTAAAGCTCCTGAGTCTTTTCAGTTCATAATTGTCCGGTAGATGTAACTGCAAAAAGTAAAAATTGAAGGGTTCAGTGGAAAATAGTCATAAGCCACAAAACATTAGTTTCGAGATATTGACAAATTAAAGTTATAATGAAGAAGAAAACGGAAATGAGGCTTATGACTTTCTTCACCATTTAGGGATTCCAAAGTTTTAAATATACCGATGGCTACGGGGTGACGTTTCACACTTTTACTTTCTTAAATTGAATGATCCTTCGTTTCTTTTCTAGATTGTAAATTAAAATTTTGAAATTAAACTTCCACAATTGTTATTATTAAATATAAATGAATTATTTGATTTATCCCTCTCTTGAATATGACTGAATTAAATACATGTCTGTTCGATCTGAGGATAAATTATTTATTATTATTAAGATAAAGTGGATATGTATTAAAATTCTATTTATCTCAAGTCTATAATTTTTTTCTTCCGTTATCTCTTTAATAGAGAGTGTTTTAATCTTAAGGTAAATGGAATCCCCCGAATTGGATTGCAAGAGAAGAGCAACAAACAACAACAACAACACCCACTCACTCTTCTCTTCTTCAGATCTAATCATGTTCTAGTTAATTAACTTGAAATGTTCCTCTTCTACCATCATCTCAATATTATGATGGATGTTTGTGTCTCTCGACATGTGGCCTATGTCACTCTCTCTATCTCGAAAGAGAAAGAGAGAGGTGCTGTTGTTTATTTAATGCCCTTTGGTGCCTTTCAAATAACAACAGGCTGTTGTTTGTTCACGTGACATTGGACTCAACATTCGGATAATATTTGGATTTCTCACGTTGGTAGGAATTAAATAGGAGAACAGGTCCCCACATACACTGAACTAATATATGATATATAAAAAAAAAAATATGGAATGAGTATGAAAACATGTGTCCTTTCACTGGACATAAAATAAACATTATTCTTTTTTAAAATTAAAATTTATTCCATTAGAGTTCTAGTAAGAAAAATAATTTATTTTTTTACCAAGTGGACAAAAACTCGTTTTGTGTGTTCAACTGCTTAAAAACAATATTCATATGCAAAAAAAGAATTATTATTATCACATTGTTGAAGGCGGGAGACGAAACTACTTTTTCATTTGGAGTTATATTTATCAGTTCCTTAAAAAATGTTTTCAATCGTTTAAATAAATTCTCCAAAAGTGTTGAAGTTGGTAAAAGAAGACGCTAAATTTTAGTTAAATATAAGGTGGATCTACAAAATAATAAAATTCCTCTAAATTTCAAAAAAGAAAAGTGTTGGAAGATATCCTTATCAATTATTATGGTCACAATTTATTAACTTATTATACATATGATGGAAGATTTGGACATGTTTCGAAAATCAAATAAATAGAATTGATAACACTCAACTGTATAGAGAAAAAGAGTTCTGAAGGAGGGAGAAAAATTAAATAAAAACTTTCACTTTTAGTTTCACCGTTTCGAACACAGATCATGTTCTTCATCAGGGCATTTTAGAGAGATCCTTCATCCGTGGCGCTACAGCCCTTGTAGAGCCTTGGCCTCCTCCACAATGCCTCTCCATTCCGTCCTGTCCATCGCCCGTCTTCTCCACCCACCAACCAGCCTTCTCAGATCTTCCTCCACGTCATCCAGCCATCTCTTACGCGGTCTTCCTCTGAGGCGTCTTCCGTGAGGTCTTTAGTGGAAGATCTTTTTAACCCCTCGGTCTTCACTCATTCGCTCGAGGTGTCCTGTCCATCTGATCCTCTCACTTTTTATGATTGAAGTCAGACAGGGTTCTTCATAAAGTTGGTAAACCTCAGAGTTGGTGCGTATCCGCCATTCGCCCTGTGATCGAATTGGGCCATATATTCTTCGCAGAATTTTCCGCTCCCAGGCGTTAAGAAGCTGTTCTAACCTAACCGTTGGGAGAGATATACAATTTATAATCTCCCAACTGTTCTTTTCCTCTTTGAAATTTAGAGGAATTTTATTATAAATCCGCTTTATATTTAATAAAAATTTAGCGTTCTCTTTTTTCCTAAGAAAACCGTCACTTTTGGAGAATTTATTTGAACATTTTTGAAGCAACTGATGGGTGTCCAAATGAAAAAAGTTGTTTCGTCTTCGGTTATTGGATTTAGTTAATTTTCTGTTCTTTATCTATCAATACAAATGATAATCTCATGTTTGATTTGTTTATTTTTGCAAATTTTTTTTATCCCCCCTTTATGTTTATTTAGTAGCAGGATAAAGTATGGAGATTAAAGCTCATATATTTCATATTTATTTATTCCTCCTTTATTTATGCATATATAGGAGATGTTATCACATCATCTGATGTAAATTTTTTTTTTTTTACTAATTTTCATATTATCTTTTGTTATTATATGATATTATAATAACAAATCGATAAATTTCATTATTATGGTTAATTCTTCATCTTCAATCATGTTTTTTTTTTTTTTTTTTTTTTTATTCGTTAATCTTAAAATATTTTTATCGTAAAAATAATCAAAATAATGCAACTCTCTATCCCACCTGACAAATTATCACGCAATATATTCATTTATATATAATAAATAAAACGGAAATAATATTGTTTCTAATTTGATATCAAATAATAAATTAAAATTTTCTAATTATGAATAAATAAATAAATAAATACAAATGTTAGGTATATCCATTGTTAGTAAGTACAGTTGATCAATATATAAATTTGGGAAGATGCTGCTCCGGCAAGATTATCAGAATAGAGCATCAAAAATACGACTTCTGATATAATTTTGGCATCCAATTTTTTCAAAATGGGAATCATATTCATTACATTGTAACAGCGTAGATATTTTTTATAGCTTTTAAATATTTTAACTGTTCAATTATTGCAATTTAATAAGTTAATATCGGTTTTTATGTTAAATTTTAGATTAGCCTGAAATCAAGTTTTCAACAGAAAGAGCTTTTACACAAAGTGACTGACCATAGGCGCCGGAACTGGGAGGGGGGGCAATGTACCCTTGCCCCCCTGGCATCCTATAGGGGTGGCAGAGGGGGGCAATATGTCTTCTTTTATTTCATTTATTTTTAAAAATAATATATTTTTACTTTTGAAAAATAAAATCCTCCAAATTAAAAAAAATTAAGAGTAAGAAATTCATTTTTTCCAAATTTTTGATAAAATCACTAGCAAATTTTTAAAATTTTAATTTTATTAAAATTGTGATTTTATTTAAAATTTTTAAAGTTTTATAGTAGATTTGTTTTTGTTTTATACTATTTGAACATATTAAATTATTTTAATTTTCTAAAAAAAATTTTTTTGCCCCCTCTGATTCAAATTCGTTCCGGCGCCCCTGTGACTGACTATTCATAGATTTCTTGTAGAACATGGATTTATTTCTAAAAGTTCAAATTCCCCCTTTTGTAATAAATAGGGACGGTGTCTATATGGCCTTCAATGCTGAAAAAGACTTTAAATGAAATAAAAAAAATTCCCCCTCTCTCCCAGAAGTTGAGAGGTTTTAGAGGTTGACAAATGTCAATATTCATAATCTAAAAGCGAAGGAGAATGGTTTCAGGCCCCAGGCAGATTTCATCAAAAAAAAAAACTTCAAAATAAAATTCAAATTAAATAAAAATAGGTCCATTGGATTCAGAATTTTACTTTACTTCTGTTCTAAAAAATAGAGACAGAAAATATTTGTATTCAAATACTCAGCTTTATTTAATCATCAATTTCCCATCTAGGCGTATAATAAATTCCACTTTTTTAATACCTAAAACAAAAAAATTAAAAATAAATTTGCTCATTGTGCAATTAATTTCGTCATTTAAATCATAGTTTTTTTTTTTTAAGTCTTTTCGGCTTCTGAGGCCACATAGACGATAATCTTTCTAATTACGATACAAATTATCCAGATATTTATATCATTTGGTATCCAAAGAATATAAATATGAGACTGACTGGTGTCCAACCCCACCCCTTTTTTAGGTTATCAATATTGACATTTTTAACTTCTCGAACACAGGGGGTGGGTGGATTCTCCCTTTTATTGTTGTTTTATTATTTATTATACAAACCAACATATAACAATAATTTAAAAAAAACTTCAAACATAAATTAGCCCGAAGTCAGCCATTTAATTTACTAATCACGAGATGTCATATTTTATTTCTCAAAATAAAAAAAATTAAATATGACTCTCTAAAAAACTGAACAAATTGAAGACGTTGTTGTTTATTTAAAATTATGCTAATTGTGTATGCATAAGAGAAAAAAGACACATATGCGTATATATTCAAATTTATCTAAAGAGAGAGTCAACATCCTCTTTATATACAACATGTAGAAAGAATCCTCAAGTGTCCATCTTCATCCATGACAGCCAGCAGGCAGTCTAACAACATGACCAACAACAACAACAACAAAATACCTTGTTGTTGTTTGTTAATTAGTCAATCTTCTTGATATTTATCGCTTTTGAATGATTGTTCGTCTAATAGCCAATTTCTTTTTTTATAAATAAATATTAAAAATTTTTCATTTCCATTACAAAGCGAGAAGAAATTTTTTTCTTTTTTATAAAAAGTTGTTATATTGCTAGTTGAAGTTTTAAGCTATTAAAATTTTTTTTCTTTCTCCGTTATTTGTCAAGTCTTTAGACATTTTATAATTAAAAATTATTAATGTAATAGGTAAATAAAATAATAATGGCCTTGCCTGAGAAAGAATTTGCATATTAATGTCGTGTCTACTTTCTCAAAATTTAAGGGGTGAAATTATTTAATTCTTCAGAAACAAAAGTTAGAGGCGTAGTAGCCAAGAGGAGTTTGCGATAGATTTCCCCTCAAGTTGGCAAAATTCAAGCTATTCTTAAAAAAAAAAACAATTGGCATGTTTTTGTTCTCATCTCTTCTAAAAAAAATCTTGGCTACAAAACAAGAGGTAAATAAAATAAAAGAACTAATTACCGAGTTTGAATTGTTCAAATAAATAATTTAAACTCTCCGACTCAAAAAATTAAAAAAAAATGTCTTTATTACACCCAACCAGGTGACGTTCCGCCGGGATCCACCCCGCCATCTTCAGCCTTCAAAGGGCATATTCAAATTTTTATACCAAAAAATTAGAGTTGTTGATATTAATACAAATTATTTCCATTCTATGTCATTATTAGCTTGAACTTCGAGGTATCTTCATACATTCATTTGACAAAAATGTATTAATATCAACGACAACTCTATTTTTTGTATACAAAATTGAATATGGTCTTTGAAGGCTGAAGATGGCAGGATGGATCCCAGTCGAAACGTTCCGAATAAAGAGGGCGTAATCATTAAATATCAATTATTGACTGCATACTCTTCCCTATTTAACATAAATATACAGATATTTATAGGAGAATTAAATTTAAGTACACAAGGTATTTTGTTTCAATGATATATTAATTTAATATTAACACTTTATGTGCATTTCGACATCATCTGTGTAATCTTCAGAAGTGAATTACATACTACATTCAGTATGTAATTCACTTCTGATGATGTCGAAATGCACATAAAGTGTTAATATTAAATTAATATAACTGTTATCATTGAAACAAAATACCTTGTGTACTTAAATTTAATTCTCCTATTAATTCATAATGTTTTAACTAGAGCCAACGGTTACCAGTTTAAAATTAATAAATACAGATATTACTCGTACTTAGGGTTCATCACTGATAAATATTATTATAAGATTATTTCTCACTATACATTCCATCAAAAGGAACATTTAACAAACATGAAATACCTTTATTTTTATGAAACCCTAACAGACGCCCTAAACGTATGCAACCCGGGACTCAGGCCTCCATTAAATCCAGTGTAAAATCTACAGCTCTCACAAGTTATTTGAAGACAAATTTCCATTTCTCCTCCCCTGTCCGTGGCCGAGAGGTTGTCAAAAGTCAATATTGATAATCTAAAAGCCAAGGGGACTGGGTTCGGACCCCAGGCAGTCCGATGAATTTATTTAAATCATTTCTATTCCAAAAGGTATAAATAGCTATGGCTGGACCATTAATTAATTTAGGTATCGTTTAAAGTCTATTTGACCTAAAATGCAAAATACTTGAAAATTTATATATTATAAGACATTTAGACCATTTGGTGGTAATCAAAACAAAAATTACTGGGACCCAAACCCACATCTCTTGAATTTTTCGGGTATCATAATTGACAATGTCAACACCTATCACCACTCGGCCGCATTTTCTCTCCCTTTATTTCTTTGCCCTAATATATAACTTAGAAGTAAATATGCCCATAATAGAATAGAATATTTATATAATCTCGGGAACCGAGACTACTCTCTTTTGCAACGCATTTCATTCTTTTTTTTTCTAGTGATTTATTTACAAACATTTTGAGAATAAATATGTCAAAATAATTGTATTCTTTGTAATTGAATCCAGATTATTGGTTCTAATGTAAAGACGAAGAAGTAGAAATTTCGAAAAGCTCTGATATATGGCTGGCAGGTCGAGGAGAAGAGAGAAAGAACCAACCCCCCTTTGGCTGGGACCTTTTTTTCTACCCCCTGGGATTGTGACTGTGTTTGGAGAACCCCCGTTGTCAAGCCCGAGTGACTTAGGGTCCCCTGGAGAAGTCAAAATATTCTTTAAAAAGAAAAGAAAAAAAAAAAACAAAAGATCCAACTGGACAATATATGTCGTTTTAAGTGTCTTGCCTCGTCCCTTTTGAGATAAAGCTATCACATTCAACGAATTCCTTCTTTTTATAAAACAAATAAATGTTTCAGGAAACAAAAAAAACAAAAACAAAACATATGTGAAGACTTGTTTTAATAATTAATTTTATTATCTCTTTTATCTCAAATCAAAAAAAAAAAAAAAAATTATTAAGGTCTCTGACTTTTAACCGGTTAATCGGTTAAGAAATTCTATTTGAATAATGCAAACAGTGGTTTAAGAAAGTGATTCGGGCCCAACCGGTTAAAGCAATTACTCATATGAAATTATTAGTATCGCAACTCGTCCCGAACCTTAGAGCTCCCTCCCATTTTTTCTAAGAATCTTAAAGAAAGGATTCATTACGAAAGAATTTTTATTTGCATTTGGATTTAATATTGAGCTGGTGGGTGGGGGGAGATTCGCTCATTTATCCCTTGAATAATATTTCACGATAATTGATTTTCTTATTTCTTGCTCATTTATTAGCTCAAAAAAAGTGATTGAAAACTGAGAAAGCGATAATTTATTCTTCATCTGAAACATACATCTGTTTTTTTCCCCAAAAGTAATTAATTCTCTCATTTGCTTTTTGCTTCCTTAATATAGACTCGAACTTTTGAGCCGATTTCCAAAAGGATTTTCGTATATTTACAACAAATTCTAATGAAATTAACTCCAGTCTAACGCCCTTTTCTGGTAGTTTTTTTTTTTTTGATTTGATTTAAGGTCTTTTTCGGCATCGAAGGCACATTTAGAGCCCGTCTCTATTTATTTCAATTGGATTGGTAGCCAATCCAATTGAAATCAATTTTTGTCGCATGAGACCGGATGCGAACCCTTGACCTTTGGTACCCGAAGCTAATGCTCTAGCCCTGAGCAGGCCAAGGGTTTTTTCTGGTAGTTAATTTTACTTTTTAAGTTCAATCGAACTTATTAGAGAGATCCTTAACGAGGTTACACGAAAATTTTATTAAATTTTTAAATTTATATCCCACATAATAAAAAGTAAATGCAGTGTTGTATTAAATTTCAAGTCAAAATTGCTGCTGACATATTGTTTCGTCGAGTTAAAAAAAACAAAAAACTATTTTATTGTTTAAGAAAATTTTTTGATACTCTGTTACAGTTTCATTTATGTAAATTAAGTTATTTCGCTAAGCGAATAGTAGAAGAATGGAAAAATTTTAAAAGATTGCCTCCTATGTGTGTTGTTCCATTATTGTACTAAATTTCAAACCACTTTTAATGTTTCGACTCTAATTTGAATATCAATCATCGAGATGCAGATAGATGTGTTGTTATTCATATGAGAACTGATGATGACGTCATTTAATTAAAGCCGAAACGTTTTCTTTTTGTTTTCAATTCGTTAGAGGGTATCCAGTTTGGCTGGTATCCCGGTGCCCCCCTGGGACGTAACACGAAGCTTTTGAACAAAATCGGCCAAAGAGTAGTAGTACTTTACTGATGCACTTTTTCAGTTTTTTTCAATTTTCTCAAAATTCGCTCTAACGATTTTGATTAAAATTCAAATATCAATTATTTTTTAGATTGCTCTTTCAAATGTGTAGGCCTATTCTATTTTGCACTCAAAGTTGTTTGAAGCACTCTTTACTCTTGTACTTTTTTTTTTATAAAAAACACTCCCACTTTTTTTTCATTCACACTCACACTTTTTTCTCATTCACACAGTCTTTTCGGCAACTCAGGCCATATAAGACTTTTACGATATCCGTTATTGATTAATATACATTTTTGGAGTCCAGGCATTCTTATTTAAGCCAATTGGTATCCAAATGAATCCAAATGAATAAATTAAATAAAATGATCTGACTGCCTAGGGGTCCGAACCCGCGACTTTTGGTATACTAGGTTAGCACGCTAACCCATACACCAAGCCCCGAGGGCTACTCTTGTATTTCATAAAAAAGATAGGAGAAATGGTTGCCATGTTAACAAATTATAAATATTTTTCACTATTTATCAATTATACATCTTTAATTTTAATATATCGGTGGAAGCTAAACATATGTCAACACAAATATCTGGTATGATAAGCACAGAACACAACTTTCGATTACCGAAGGTAAGAGAAAATTGTGACAGTCACACCAGATTTTAATAAATTAATTTTGCCGAACCCACATAGTGATAAGGCCAAGATAAAAGAAGAATAAAATACCAGAATCTATTAGTTTCTCTTCAACTATAAATGTTTGTGATCATATCACCTTTAGTTTTTATATGTTCCTTTATAAATGATGTCACGTGATAAGCACTTTAATGTTGTTTAGGTGTATTAATAAATAAAAATAAGAGAGCGATTGGAATTGAGTGGAATGTCGTGGTTATAGATCGAATAAAGTGAGTGAGTGAGTGACCCTTAAATTCCTCCGGTAACAAGCAAGATCGAATCGATGCTGAGCCACAATGGACCCTGGACCGAAGAAGATCTTTCTCCTTCATCTCCTCTTCTCTCTCTTTCACACACACAAAGTGTTTGCTTTAGATAGCATCAGAAAGAGAGAGAGAGAGAGTACCCACTCGGCATACTCCAGGCCATTCCTTTTAATTAACGAGTGCGATCGAAAGGCGTTGGGCGACACCAACAACCTAACGAACCCAAAATAAAAAAAAAATAAATAAATAAATAAACAACAACCAAACAACCAAATTCAATTTATATTCTTGCTTGGTTAATCAATAGTGACGATTCGTTAACCAATAGTCTCTCTTTTTTTAGTTAGGGATTTCGGTAGCTTTATAATTAATCAAGATTAATGACCTTTTTAACATCGATTAACAAAATTTTCCATCTCTTTATTTTTATTTTAACACTTTTTAATGTTAAGCTTCTTCTTGTAGAAATATCGCATTTTTTTTATCATTGTCTTTTTTTTGGTACTATCTGAGATTATTCATTCCCTGTCTCTTATTTAATTAGTAGCCTACCGTAGCCAATATATCGAATTTTGTTAGAAAAGTAGGCCTTTTTTGTAGAAGAATTTCAGTGGTGAGTGTTTTTAATTAATTTTTAAGAGGTTTATTACGACTAGGAGTTAATTTTTCAGGGGGTTAAAACTTGAAAAAAATTAATCTTCTTTGATTTAATTTTCAATACCTAAAGTTTTTGACTTGATTAAAGCCATCTTCTAATTCATTTCCATCATTATAATATTTTTAAAGTAAATTAATAACTGTAATTGATGTATTTTTTTTTATAAAAGACACACTTTTTTTTCTCAATAAAAATTAAAATGAAATAATTTTACTAATGATGGCTTTAACCAATATCGAAAAGTCAACTGTTGTAAATTGATTAAATTAATGAAAATACATTTTCTTATCTTTTAGCTAGGGTCCGACCGAAACAAGATTTTCAACCGAAAAATATTCGGCCTCAATCTTAGTTTCCGCCGAAACCGTAACCGAAACCGAAACTTGTATTTCCTTTACAAAATTCATATCATTTTACCTTTTTTTTTTTTTAACTTTTCCCTAGCAAAACGAAATTTTTTCCGCCCTGTGGAAAATTTTTTTTCTCCTCCCGTGAAAATCATTTTATCTTTTTTTTAGGGAGACTAAATTTTTTCCGCCCCTTTTTCGCTTGGCGGAAAATTCTTTTCTCCTTTACGTAGAAATCATTTGACTTTTTTTTTTTGTGTGTGTGAGTCTCATCCCATCTTTTCAAACTCAGGTTTCGGCTAGTTTTTGGCCGAAACCGAATATTCGGTCGGTTCCTACTTTTAGCTGATGTAAAATTAATTTAGATTTAAACTCACTCTATCTTAGGCTCTTGTTGAAACGTTATTATGGATATATGTTAGTATCAATATAACAAACATTAAATAATACTAAAAAGTTGCTAGGTTAAATGTTTCAAGTTTTTTTATTGGTAAAAATACACTTTATGTTCATTTCAGTGTGATTTCACTTCCGATGATGACAGGAATGCAGCATAAAGTGAATAAAAAAAACTTGAAATAGTATTATTTAATGTTTATTATACTTTATACTAACATAATATCATAATTAATTAGATTTGTTGGCTAGACATATGATTAATCAACTATTCCTGGTTTAACAATTTTTTGTAAACATGTTCTACTAACTAAAAACCATGAAATTTGTTTCTTCTTTTTGTTATGCTCTTTTTTGCCTAAATCGGAGTTTCTGAACCCCTCCGAGGAAGAATGTCGATGAGTTAAAAAAAAAATTGTAAATCCTGGACCTCCAACATCGTGGGCAATTTTTTTCATTTTCTTTTGGGGTGAGGTGGATTTGAACTCTCTTTCAATATCTCTGGCTTTAAACAATATTTTGAATAAGATAGGGAGAAATATTCTATAGGTCTCCATTCCTAAATACCAAAAATAAATATCCCATTTAAAAATAAACCACACAAGATCCAAAATTACCTCAAAAGGGACTTGAAATACAAGAAAAACAAAAACTGGCACATTTACGTATAAGGTCCATATTTTTTATCTCTTTTTTTATACACAGATAAATTTAATATCTCACAAATACCGTACATAAAACATCAGAGTACATATCTTATAATAAATATATATTACGTTTGATTTTATAAAGTTGTTAAACTTGACTATACCTATTCGCCTTCTTAATATTAATTACAAAAAGGTCACACTTTAACATTCTCTTTTCTAACCTTTCTCAAAGGTCTCACTCAAGTCATGCTTTACAAACTTATTTTTTTTTTTTATAAATACCAAAAAAAAAAAAAAAAATATTCTAACAAAAGATGACTTTCTTTATCCTCTCCTCCTACTTCTGATAAGGAGATTGTCGAAAATGGTCTCCTTGCCTCTCTCTCTCTCCAACTATAAACCAGGGAGGGAGAGAGACAGCTTGATAAATTACCGGGCAATTTATTGTTATAAACAAACTGAAGGGATATCTTTAAACAGATCGGATTTGTATTGGATGGATGGACTTAAAATTTATTCAAGAGATTAATTACACATTGATAGAGATCAATAAATAAACATCCCAACTAAAATAGCATTGGTTATTATAAATATTTGGACAAAACATTTATTTAGGTCAAAATTAAACAACTAAAACATTTTATATACCTATTCTATGCATTTATTATAAATAGAAAACGTATTCACAGATGATTTCACTCAAATTTATAGCATGTATTATACAAATATATTTAGCCAGATATATATATATATATATATATATACTATATACTAGACGCAATAGCCCCGCCTTCGGCGGGGCTTTCCGCTTAGCCAGGGGGCTGCGCCCCCTGGACCCCCTTGCTCGCCTTCCCTTTTCATTTTTATATATAGAGATTATTTTAACGGTTAATTATTCATGAACTTAAGATTTTTTGTGAATCATATCCTTTCCGGGACTCTCCCGATACACAAACAAAAAATTTACGCCGATATTTTAGAATTCAAAATGTATATAAATAAAAAATCGTAAACATGGGAAAATATTTATATTTTGTTACCATGGCAACTATTTCTCCTAATTTTTATTTTTTTCTTATTTTAACGGTTAATTACTCATTAACTTATTGTTATTTGTGAAACAAAACCTGTCCGGGATTCTCACAAACATACACAAAAAATTTCATCAAAATCGGTTCAGTCGTTTAGGAGGAGTTCAGTCACATACACACGTACAGAAGAATTATATGTATAAAGAAAAAAAAATGTTTTCAAAAATCTGGTGTGATAAGCACCGAACACAACGCGTTGTGCATCGTTCAATTGCCGTTGTGTGCTGTGCGATCATTCACGCCAGATTTTTAAATATAGGCCTAAAAAATATTTTTTTATACATTTATACAAACATCTGAACACACATGTAATAAAAATTCATAAAATATAGGGTTAACTAAAAAACATGAATGAAATATGATAATCAAATACCCAACTTTCAAGGCTGGATTTAGAATAGAATCGAAGATTGAACCAGTAGACATAACATGTGATAATTTTTCTTTTAAACTTTTTCAAAACACTTGTTTCTTCAAAAACGTCGACTGTTCATTAAATAAATTCAAATCGTTATAATTGATAAGCTAGTAGAGAAAGTGAATAAATTCATTCACTTTGGAGCCTCTCGACTTGTTAATTACGTCTTCTATAGGCCTAGTCTTAACTTATTATGAATTTTTAACAAAATAAATGGATTGTTGCTCGATTATGTGCTAAATTTGCATTTACATTATTTCTTACCTTCATTTTTCCCGCTCTAAATTCACCAAGATCAATAATAAGAATAAAAATCTGGTATGACTGACGCACAGCACACAACTTTCTCTTACTTTTGGTATTTGAAAGTTGTGTTCTGTGCTTTTCACACCAGATTTTTTGTGTCGACATATATTTAGCTTATGCCAATATATTAGAATTTAATATGTTAAATTTATAATCATGGAAAGATATTTATATTTTGTTACCATGGCAACCATTTCTCCCATGAATTACAAGAGTAAAGTGTGCTTCAAATGATTTCAAGGGCAAAATGAGAATATACATACACACAGAAACGTTGTACAGTATTTATATATTTTTAATAAATATTTTATACAAAAATGTGGTCTATAATTAAAAATTCTCCTAATGAGAATATACATTTTAAAGAGTAAAATCTAAAAAATAAATTTTATGAATTTTAGTCAAAATCGTTGGAGCAAATTTTGAGAAAATCGAAAAAACTGAAAAAGTGCATCAGTAAAGTAATAGTGATTTTTAGCCGGTTTTGTTCCAAAGCTTCCAATTACTTCCCAGGGGGTACCTAACTCAAATATAAAAATTCAACCTCCTAGCTCTTTTCGTTCTTGAGATATTTTGTTCACAGACAGGCCATGTTGCGAAAACCGAAAACGTTTGTATCCTTCAAAATCTCGACATCGAATTTTTGACATGAATCTAATACTTCCTCTCTCTATATATATTTAGAAGAGAAGGTAATAAACGGTATTATACTCCAGTCCCCAAAGGCCTTGCAAGATTTAATATCCCCTTTGTATGATTAGTTCAGCAAGCGTTTTCACCTTTACACGATATATTATGTAACACAAAGATCAAAGAAAAAATCTCAATTTTCAAATCTTTAATATTATTCTTTGAAATAGAAATAAATTATTTTTTTTTTTTTCAAATTTATATACGGTGTAGTAGCATGAAAGGAAGAGTGTTTTCTGTTTATTTGCTCCGGAAATTACATTATTAATTATCCCGCATTATCCCCCCCCATACGAGATTAGTGAATTAATTAATTATTTATAGATGTTTATTGCTCTGATTATCCAAAATTAAAGCAGCTCTTCAGAAAATTTAAATAATTAAATCAAAGTAATTATTACTCTTCCTTAAAAATAAATTTTATACTGATAAAAAGGTTACAAAATTAAAATAGTAAAAAACAGATGACACACTTGGAAAAAATAGGAGAGGATTATTTGTATTTAAGGGCGAGATAGGTTGAGTTTTGCAACATTTTTTTTTAGTTAATTAGAATATATAGATTAATTTTTAGTGATTTTGTTATATTGTCTCGTTAAAAAGACTTATTTTTTGTTATAAAATTATTCCGAATAGTAGACTAATTTTTATAAATAAAATAATAAAATAATTTAGAAGATTCTGGGATGGAGTTTTTAATTAAAATAATAAATATGAATAAATAAAAAAAAATATTTTTATATAAATTTATATTTTTTAGAATTAAAAATTTTTGTTTTTGTATTATTTTATTAAATGTGTGTGGGGGGGGGGGGCGTCATACGATTAAATGTTTTTAAGGGAGGCGTTGTAACATAAAGTTTGGAAACCACTGGCCTAAAGTAAGACTCATTCTAGAAAATTATACTTTGTGTAAAACCCAAAGGCGGATCCAGGGAAGGTTCTCAGGGTTTTAATTTTTTTCTGACGCCGAAGGCGTTAGCATTGTTAATTATTTTATTTATTAGGATTGGATAAGGGGTTGAAAAATTGAAAAAATGTTTTTTAATTTTATTTTAGCTAACTCGAAGCCAAATAAATAGAAAACATTCAAAAAATAGCGTTGATTATTATTTTGATTAGGGGGGATGAAGGGTTGATTATTTAAGAAAGGCCTTGGAATATTCCAAATCACTTGTTGACATTTTTTTCCAGCTCTAAATATAGTTAGATTAGAGTAAAAGGTATTTTTTTACTTTTAATAAAAAGGGAATTGTTATTTTCATCTATTTTATTTCTATACGAAGAGAGAAAGACAAATCTCTCGTTCAGTCGAGCGCGTGGCAGAGCTGCAGGCGCTGCTCTTTTTTTGTGTTTAAAGTGAATCAAAGTGAATAATTAATATAGTGTAACCCACCCTGACCTCACCGTCAACCAGCACACCCTGGGTGTCCTCTTGAGTGTCTTATTAAAGGTAATTATTATGCATTTTATCGTTGAAAAAAAAAAAAAAAAAAAATGATAGAAACAAATAATTTGACTGCGAAAAACGATTCTTTTGAATATGAAATTAAAGATTTTGTATTTCACTAAGGGTAGAGGGAGAATATAAGCTGTTGAAAGGGGGAGGGGGGAGTGTAGGTGTCATTGAGAAAAATTTGTTTTTTATTTTTTATCTTTTTTTACCATTATATTCTTCCTATATGGCCTATATTTTTGTTAATCAATTTTCCTTAATATACTTTTACACAGGGGTGAATTAAGGGTTGAAAATTAAAATAAAATAATTTCAAAATAAAAATTAACATTAATTATTTATAAATGTATTCAAATTATTTTGAGAGTAATTTCGCGGTGAAGACTCGCATTTCCTTAGAGGGGGGGGGGGGGTATGAAGGCATTAACCAGGGGGGTTAATGCCCCATCCCCTATAATGCACAAAGATATTTATGTTTTTTAATACTTTTACTAAAAAATAAGTGCATTCCGTTTGAGTTAAAATTTATATTCAATATTTATCAAAGATAGGTAGAAACATTTTAATGTCATTCTTAAATTTCTTATTACTGGGGCGCAATTAATTTTTGAAGATTTCGAAACTCTCATAAACAGATAATAATAACACTGGGTAACTTAGGAACCCTTCGAATCCCTTGCAGAATTTTGTAGGGATTTTTTTCATTAGGTAGAAAAGTAAGATATGATTAGTCCACTTAGAATTTTACTGGGGTGAGTTACCGCATCTTTATGTATATAGAACTAATCTCAATTCGGATTTGAATTTTTACTTTCTCTTACCTATATGCATAAGTTAATATACATATATAGAGAGAAAGTATTGGATTCATGTCAAAAATTCGATGTCGAGACTTTGATGGATTTACACGTTTTGAGGTCCCCTGAATAAAAAAAAATGGTTTTCGCGTCATGTTCTTTCTGTGTTTCTGTTTGGGTTCAATTTAAAGCATGAAGAGGGGAGGTTGAAATTTTATATTTAAGTTAGGCACCCTCCTAGGGCGTGAAAATAAGATTTGAGAAAAATATTTTTCTTCAGGAATGAAAGTTAGAAGAAAACGCAACCATAAATTTTTCTTTAAAAATATATTTTAACAGCTTACGTTTCGGCTTTGGTCAAAGCCATCCTCGGAGCTGTTAGTGGTCATCCGAGGATGGCTTTGACCAAGGCCGAAACGTAAGTTAAAATATATTTTTAAAGAAAAAATTCTGGTTGGGTTTTCTTCTAACTTTCATTCCTGATACAAATTCCACCAGCCATAAAATACCCTTATACCAGCGTTTTCCAAACTGTGAGGCGCGGACTAGTCTAAGGGGAGGCGCGAATATTGGCCACCAGGACCTATTTTCCAAATGATTGCTAGTTTTAATATAAATAAGAATAAATAAAAAATATATTTTTATATAAATTTATATTTTTTAGCATTAAAAACTTTTGTTTTTGTATTATTTTATAAAATGGGAGGGGGGGGGTGAGGCGTCATAAGATTAAATAATTTTAAAGGAGGCGTGGTAACATAAAGTTTGGAAACCACTGCTGTAAATGTTTGATTGAAGTAGTTGAATATTTTTTAAAACAAAGCCCTATTGACTGTAAATTTTAATAGCAAAAATATCGTTTAAGATAAGGAATTTTGAGAGATGAGTTTGTGTTTTGATTGGAAAAATGGCGCCTCTTGTACTCTAACCAAGACTTCCCGTTTTCAGCGAATTGCTTAATTGTTTTGCTCCATAGCGATTATAAAATTTTACATTAATTGTTTCTTGATGACTGGATTAATGGTGTATTGGCATATAATCTTTTTGTTACCTTGGCAAAGGTCTTAAATTTAAAGCATTCAGTTTGACCTCAGGTCCCGGCTATAAATTTCACAGAATCTTGTTCCCAAAACGAGGTGATAATTTAGAGAATATATTTGGTCCTTTCCTCTCTTGAATTCATTAAAGTTTCTAATTATACTTACAAAATAATATAGCGGTGTGTGTGTGTGTGTGATAGAATAGCAACAAGATGATAATCATAAAATCCATCCCAGAGAGAGGGAATCGATACAAGTAGCTAAGTGAATGAGTGAGTGTTAGAGTGTGTCTGTCTGTCTCTCTTTCCATGTCCCTGTGTGTTTCTTTACTCAAGTCAGAAGACATTGTAAACATGAATAAATTTCCAAAGTCAATATTCTGATGAATGCTACCTCCTTCATTCTCTTTTTTTGAAGGATTCCATTTGCTTAGTAGGTCTGCTGGGTGTGTTTGTCTTCTATTTCTTTTTTTGGTACCACCACCCCCCTCGCACCATCTTCAGGTTATCTTATCAGCCACCTGTGGGCTCTCTCCTCCTAGTGGCAGTTGAGTTCTGTTCTCTATGTTCCCTATTTATCTAAAAAGAGGGCGGCGTCGCCTTAGCAACCCCGTTGCTATCGCCCTCTCTCTTTCTCTTTCTCTCTCTCTCTCTCTCTCTTTGTCGCAGATCGATTCTATCTATCTAAACTAAAAGTTCCATCCATTGAAATGATTCATTCATTTTTTTTTTATTTTTAATTTAGTTAATTAATCATTGACACTCAGGGACGTCTTCCCCAAGGAAATTGAATTTTTATCATAGATAAGAAAAGTAATATAACAACACCAAGATGATATTCCTCACCAGATTTGATTTGGTAATTTTAATTAAAAACTTGATTTGGGTGGATTCATATTAATAGCAGATTAGCATAAAAATTATTAAGCTATTGAAAAAACATAAGAATACTCCCCAAAATTTTTTCTTTGTTCTATTGCCTCACCCCAGAAGAGGGGCAATCGAAGGGAGAGAATTCTAAAGGCCTAAAGACGCCAAAATTCGTAACAAAGAGGTCAAAATTTTGAGCTGGAATTGGCTAAAAAAAAATCTTGATAAAATATCATACTTGCTTTATTTTAGGTACTAGATAAAGGTCCAAATTTGCTAAAACTCTTTGACAAAGTAGAAAAGAATTTTTATGTGTGATCGGTTGTCTACTTTACAGGCGGACTTTAAATTTTTTTTATAACACGCAGGCCATCTTTTACATTTATTCTAATATAGACATTCAAGAAATGATGAATTTATTGTTATATGAACAATCAATGAAGTAGTTGGTTTAAGTAAATGACCCTCGGGCTTGGTGTAGTTGGTAGCGCGCCTGCCTTCTATACCAAGGGTCGCGGGTTCGGATCCCAGGCAGTCCGATGATTTTATTTAAGCTAGTTGGATATCAAATGGCTTAAATAAAAATGCCTGGATCCCAAATTCATATATATTCAAATAACGTTTATCGTATAAAGTCTTATATGGCCTGAGTTGCCGAAAAGACTGTTCGAATGAGAAAAAAGTGTGTTAAAAAAAAACGGGTATTTTAAAAAGTTTCAATTAAACACCATCATTGACTTAAAATTTTTCATCTTATTATCTTATCCCATATTTGCATTATGGCATAAATGCATTAAATATTATTAGCTACCATTCTGACATCTCTTGGCAAATTTTTGAATTACTTGATTTTTGGGCATACTTTTAATAACACACAACGCCATCTTATCGGGAAGAAACATGCGTAACCACTTCGCTCCCGTACCCCCTTAATATTGTAAACTAAAGTGATACGAGTAACAGTTTTAGTCCTTTATAAACTGGCAAGTTGTTAAGCAGCTTCCCTGTCTATATTTGTCCAACTTTCCCCTATACAGAAAGTTCATCGTTCACGCTAATTTCTCACTAAACTATTAAAACCTCACAAATTTAATATATAATTACACTAATAAATTCACACTCGCTTCCTTCGTTCTGTCTTAAAAATCATATTTTTTTATTTTTAATAAACCGAAACCTTGTTAACGCACACCAACACTTAATAACCCATTGATACTCCACGCTTGGGAGAACTCAAACAACCATCACTAATGTCTTTTTTTTTAATCTATTGATATAACGAATGACAATAAAAAATAAAATCATAAGCAAGAAACAAAACAAAAAAATACAATTTCAAAGACAACTCAATAATTTTGCACGTTTCGTTAATGTCAAACATGATAACATTATTATTAATAATTATTATTTCTCTCTGTGTGTGTGTAAATAAATATATAGATATCTACTCTGGCTAATTGTGTTCTCGTTAAGAAAGAGAGAAGGAGAGAGAAAACAAGCTCAAGTCACGAAACATTACCTTCGAGCTCTCGTCAATCTTCTTCCTTTCTTCTTTTTTTTAATTTTCTTATTCGTTTATAATTTAAATATTTATTAAACATGATCAACGTCTTTAGTTCAGTGTTAATATTATTTATGCTTAAAGAAGTAAATGCATTGCATTCACACTTGCAATCGACATGGGGTCATTTTTTTTTTTGGCCTTCGTCCTCTCTTCATCATTAAATAAAGATTATTTATTCGGTGGTGGGGGGAATTAATTGAGCTGTTTTATAACGAATCAGAATGACGTTTTTGAATGTTGTACACAGTGAGCTTGTTTTAATTAAAAATTACGAGTAGCCTAATTATTTTAAATTTAATTCTATTCTTTTTTTTAATTCATAATTCCTCAAAGAGAAAGTTTTTTTTTTTTTTTTGGTAATGAGAAGCACTTTTATTATATTTGCATATATCTAGAATGGCAAAAAATACCATTTTTGTTAGAATATAAAAAAATGATATTTATTTTGTTATCTCTTCAGTCTTTAGTGTCAGACCTGACACGTTGTGGTTACTCTGAAGGGTAACTTTCATGGGAATTAACCTCAGGAGTAGGCATCTCAAATAGAGTTGGATAGTTTTTTGCCATAAATATAAAAAATAATGATCTCTTGTAATATTTATTATATCAGAAGATATAAATAATAATTTTTAGAAGATTCTGAGACGGAGGTTTTCCTTAATTAAAAACTCGAATAGCTGCAGTGGCACCGTCACTACTGATGTTCGGTAGGTGTTTATTGAAATAAATTTTTTTTTTCAATTTTTTATTAATAGTAGATGCTGACTGCTTTGCAAAGTACAGTTTCGATATACAATCATCGTCAGAGCCTATAAAAAATAATTTTACATTACTTGATTTTATATTCAACGTCCATCTTGTTTTCATTTTTTCAGTCGCCAACAAGATGGACGTTGAATATAAAATCAAGTAATGTAAAATAATTTTTTATAGGCTCAGCCTCAACTATTAATAAAAAATTTATTTTAATAAACACCTACCGAACATCAGTAGTGACGGTGCCACTGCGGCTATTCGAGTTTTTAATTAAAATAAATAATAATATAGAATAGGAATTCTAGATTGTTAAGAAGTTGTACAGCAATACCTAACACAAAAAGGAAGGGATAAAGCTATTAAGGTGCGCGTCTCGGGGTGCTAATTTTGGGAGTTTCCAGCGGCCACAATTTTGAAGCTATCGACATCAAATTTTTTTTTAATTAAAGCTATTTAAAATATCTACAACTTATAGAAGCCCTTTTTTTGATTTTCGAAAAAATAATTTTTTTTTTAGATTAATCGCTTTAAATAAAAGATATTTTTAAAAAATCCGCTCTATAACTTATAGATAATTAAATTACTAATCATTGTGTTAAAAAAATAACTAATTTTCTACTCTTAATTAATTAGCTGGAAACTTTCAAATGAAATGGAATAAATGCCTTGTATTCCTATGGGAAAAACTAACGCCATCTCTTGCCGCCTAGAGTAACTCGGTAGTGAATTGTCTTCTAACGGCTTTTCGAGACGCGCACCTTAAGCTTATAATCCTGAATTGAAGACAACTCGAGTTCAAAACCACCTCTTGGCAAAAAATTAGCCAACTTTTTTTGAGATGCCTCCTGAGGAAGGAAACCAAGTATTATTCCCATGAAAGTTACCACTCAGAGTCGCCTCAAATGAAACTTTATTTGTGCTATATATTTATTTTATGACCCCTCTGCAAACTTGGCTCTTAAAGTAACATCTTCAAATTCCAAATTGCAGATATATATTGGATATATTTAAAAAAAGGCAATCTTTTTATACAAATTAAATTGAATTTCAATAAAAAAATAAGATGGAGCTTCTACAAAAAGCGTTTGAAAAAGATTTTTTAAAGGGAGAGAATAGCTAAATAATCTGAGATTTATTCAACTAATGAAAAGCTTTCTCCCCCCACTTCCTTTCTTCTCGGAGGTGCTTAAAGGGTGAATTTCAATTTGCACTGAATGCTCCATCTCGCCATCTCCCTTTATGTAAATACAAACACATAAACACACCCACACACGCTCAAAATTCCTTTTAAAATAAACATTCAAAAAATTCTATAGATCAATATTTTATGAATAAGTTTAATATAGAAAGTGAAAAAAAAATCCGAGCATTATCTAATCCCTATATCAATATTTATTAGGAAAAGTTCGATGATTTGATATCTAAAAATATTATTAAATTGCTAAATATTTTCTTTCAGCTTATGAGTTTTTTCTTTAAGCCTCTAATACCCATTTGCACCAAAGATCTTAGATCTTAAGCTAGCCTTGAGCCTTCCATAACCTAAAAAGGTAAATGTGCATATTCAAGCCCTCGGGCCTGGTGTAGTTGGTAGCGTGCCTACCTTCTATATCGAACGTCGAGGGTTCGGACCCGAGGGAGTCCGATGATTTTATTTAAACCACTTGGATATCAAATGGCTTAAATAGAAATGCCTGGACCCCCAATAGATATTATAAATAATAACGATTATCGTATAAAGTCTTATATGGCCTAAGTTGCCGAAAAGACTCTATGAATGTGTGAGTGTGAGTGTGAAAAAAAAAACTATTTATATATAGAATATATAATTTTTTGAAATAAATATATCTTATTGTTATTAGGCACAATTAGAGAATCTTAAGACCCGAATTCTTGATTTCAAATTAAATTGTAAGAAGACGCCCTCGGGGCTTGGTGTAGGGGTTAGAGTGCTAACCTCGTATACCAAACGTCGCGGGCTCGGACCCCAGGCAGTCTGATGATTTTATTTAAGGCATTTGGATACCAAATGGCTTAAATAACAATGCCTGAACCC
The DNA here is from genome assembly GCA_023213315.1 of Euborellia annulipes. Lineage (NCBI taxonomy): Eukaryota > Metazoa > Arthropoda > Insecta > Dermaptera > Anisolabididae > Euborellia > Euborellia annulipes. The sequence goes on from JAKCPI010006131.1 coordinate 48,179, forward strand.
CCAATATATAATACAGTATATTAATTACAACAGTTATCGTTTAAAGTCTTAAATGGCCTAAGTTGCCGAAAAGACTGTATGAATGTGTGGGTGCATGTGAGTGTGAATGAGAAAAAAGTGTGAATGTTTAAAAAAAAAAAAAAGTAAGACGAGCTTAAGATCTAAGATGTGTTGGTGCAAACGGGCATAAGAAATTAAATCCATCCGCTCATCTTCTCGATTGATTGTTAAGCAAACGGAGGCTTTATTTCTGGCTGCTCCTGCTTCTTTCACTAACCACTAACATCCTTAACAGAACTCAAGGATTATAGAAAATTACCTTCTCAAAAAAAATTAAATATTTTTAAGGCTACCCTTTCAGAAAGCTTTATAAATTATAAGCCATAAAAAAATGATCTTTTTTAATGTAATGAAATTCATATCTTGTTCCTTTCTTTTTCAACAAATAAATTTCATACTTTTTTTTCTTCTTAATCCAAAGAGACAGAGAGAGAGAGAGAGAGGGAGTGTAGTATGTACTGTAATACATTTGGCATGCATTCTAGTTTATGGCTGAGGCATATTTTGTGGTTTGGATTGCTGGCCTCACGTTTCTTGTGCTCTCTAGAGGCCACAGGCATGCTCTTTCTATTTGCTAAAAACCTCACAAGTCTCCATATTAGACAACAAGAGTAAAACAAAAAATTTAAATTATATCACAATTGAAAAAAACAAGGAGAGAGAGAGAGAGAGTTGATGATTACATGGTTGAACGGAATTAAAAATTATGTTAACATTTTTTATTACCCTTCGTTCTTAACGTTTTTTATACACGCACCACTGAGTTGTTAAAATTGCAATAATTGTGACTATAATATTTAAATCTCTGATTTCCATTCTTTATCAAAAATAAACAATACTTTAATTTTTTTTTAAAGTCTTTTCGGCATCTGAGCCCATATAGACTTTAAACGGTTTTATTACGGTATATGGACCCTGTTATGCATTAGTGTGTCAAGCGCCAAAAATTAAAAATTGAGTTAAGCACGGAATATTGTTTCAAATGCTATAATTAATAGTATCTATTTTTTATGAAATATGTCCTAAAAAAATTTATATTTAATGTTACTTGTAAAATTGACAAAAAAAATTATATATAATCCAATGAAAACAAAAAACTTAAATGTTAATTTTCTCAAAACTCGGTAGCTGGCGCTTGACACACTAATGTGTAACAGGTTCCATATATGTAACTCTCCGCAACACAAAACAAAGTTCATTAAAATTTTATCACATTTTGTTTGTCTTTGCCTCCATAAATACACCAGAGCTTAGGCTACTTAAAAAATTCGATTCAAGAATTTTTAAGTATTTTTTTTTCTTATCAATTTTTGTTTAAAAACTTTTTTATTAGTAAACCCTATTAAAAAAAAAATAGTATTAAAAAATACTAATTTTCATTTCGCATATCAAGATTGAAAAAATTTTATATTTTAAATAAAAAAAAAAAAATGTTATCTTAAATTTATGGCAATATTATTAAAGATGTAATCTTAATATTGCTTTTTTATATTAAAGGTAATATAAAAACCTTTATTACTGGGGGTAGTTTTAATTTGTTGCTTAGCCTATTTAGCCAGGCAATTGAGCAAATAACGAAGTTTTAAAGCGAATTTATTTGAAATTTTTCTTAAGGGAAAAGTGCTGAGAAAAGGTGGAATGATAAGTGAAAGAAGAAAATAATTAAAATATGTAAAAAGTTTTGTAAAAAATGTATGTGTAAAAAAGTGTTTGAGGTTGTTGCGCAGGATGCCCTAGGTAAATTTAAATTAAATAAATAAATATTCTTTAATATAATAAAATATCGTAAAATCGGCTATTATCCCTACAATTCTCTTCAATAATATATTGGATCAATTGAATAAAACTACAGCAATCTTCATTTTACGTTCAGTTTGGAACTGAATCGAAAGTTGATCTAATTGAGAAATATTTTTTTTTGTAACACTCACACTTTTTTCCCTCTCACACATATATACAGGGTGGCCTTTTGGTTATACCTGCAAAAATTTTTTTTAGAAATTATTTTGTTTAAGCTGCTCAAAAGTTTCCTTTTACAAAAAAAAAATAAGATGTGCAAAGTTTGCCATCGATCCGAAAATTCTTTCCCGAGGCTCAAAGCTCTTGAATTTCACAAAAAATCTATTTTTTGCCAAGATTTTCGATATTTTCTATTATAATATCCTAACCAAAAATCAAATGAAATTTTCATTAGTACCACCAGATAGGAAATTTAATGCTCTTTAATTTTGCTTATTATCATATTTGACCTAAATTTGACGGTTACCGAGATAATGTGATCTAAAGCCCGCGCGCTCTTGAATAGTTGCTTACTATCAAGTTAGAATATATGAAACTTATTATAAGAAAAATCGAAGTTTCCCTCTCCATCATCTTCTCAGTACTTCTAATCATCTCCTCTTTTTAATTTTTTATTTTGAAACTAATTTGGTGATTTATTTTCAGGGTTGACGGCAGAACTCTTCTATGTGCGCGATGGTGTTGTTAACGAATACGCCCTTAATTTCTTGGTCCTGGTACACGCCGAACTCGAGGAACTTCACTTTAATTGGCAATCACTTTCGGGACAACCGGTAAGTTTAAAATCTAAATATTTTTTATTCTCAAGGAAGATTAGAATAAAATTTATAAAAAGTGTTAAAGGTGAATCCATCTTAATCGAAATTAATTTAAAAAAATATATATATTTCTATTAAAAGTATTTTGTGTAATTCCCCTTTGCGGCTCTTCAGAGCATTTAGTTTGACTTTCTATTTATAGGCCTATATTTATTTAATTATTAAATATTGATGCCTAGCGGGAGATGTTCCACACACTTGTGTCTAGGGGCCACCAATCCCATATTCAGCCATGCATTGATTATCAGCTCTCTTGGACTAAGTAGTCCCTCTGATTATTATAAATATTTTTATTATATATCATTCTTCATTTCTCTTATCCTATATATGAAATATATAGAAGTATTGCGATTATGTCAAAAATTCGATGTCGAGATTTTGATGGATATACATGTTTTGAGGTCTCCTGAGTCCAAAATAGTGGATCCAGCAAATTGGTCTGTGTGTATTCAATTTAAAGCAAGAAGGAATTGAGCTTGGAAGTTGAAATTTTATATTTAAGTTAGGCACCCTCCGAACTCGTGAAAATAAGCTTTTAAACAAAATCAACTAAAAAGTACTAGTACTTTACTGATGTACTTTTTCAGTTGTTTTTTTTTCGATTTTCTCAAAATTTGCTCAACGATTTTGATTAAAATTCATTGCTCTTTAAAAAGTATATCGGTGAAAATTGTTTGAATTACACATTACTGATGTGGAAGCATTCGTAGATCAGCGCCATTGCGTGGTCAAGTTTGAAACTAAGGTGCTATATGAAACTAAATATATCTGGACACAAAAAATCTGGTGTGCCCGTGCTGGGCACGGTGCACAACTTACTCTTACTGAAGGGTGTGCTGTGCGCCAGTCACACCAGATTTTTTAAATACTTAACTTTGTTTTCCACTCACAATATCATCAAAAACAAAAATGATATTTATACCATCTCTTTTTATATTCAATAAAATTAATTGTAATACAAGTTCAAAAGAAATTGTTTTATTTATTTATTTATTTTATTTTTTGGGACTTAGACACTTTGGACTCTCCACGGTTCATTTAAAAGAATCCTCTAAGTTTGTTGGTTTACAAATAGCTTTCAAAGGAACAAAACAAATCCTTGAACAAAAATCCTCCAAATCAAATCCATCGTTAATTCCTTTTAAGGCTTTTAATGTGTTTTCTTTTTGTTTTAAGACGACGACGCACCAAAAAGCTTGATATCAGTTATTAGGGGTTTTTTTATTTTTTAATTACGCAACGCCAAATTGAATTTTATTTAAAAAGATAGATAATTTTTTAAGAGAACAATAAGCATTAGTCATGCTTTTACCTGGTCGTAAACATGACAATATTAAAAGGTCAACATAAGCACATTAGCATGATTTATGCACCGAAATTTATTTCGTTTCAAAGCTAATAAAAAGTAATTGACACTCGAGGTCGAAATTTAAAATTGAAAAATAACCTTTTTATGCATAGGGGTCACAAAATTTAATTGAATTTGGAAAATTATCTGATATATGAGTTGAATTGAGGATCTGAACTCAATTTTTGCACTAAATTCTAAGATCCGATCTTTCAGGTCTTAATGTATAAATTTTAAAATGAAACCAGCCAGACACAATAGACACACACTCGCTAAGATAGCCGAAAGGGAAGGACGCAATTTTTACTTTTTATTAGATGAAACGGTCAAAATTTAAATTTATTTCTATGTATCTTGCCATAGGCCGCACGCATAGCATCTTTATAATTATAAATACACAAGTGTATATAAATAAAGTATATTTTAAATAAATGTGTTATAAAAGAATAAATAAAAAATTTACATATTTATCAAATAAATACTAACAAAATAATAATACCTCTTCTTTTAGTGGGTGTTTATATTTAAATGAAAGTGTTGGGGTTGCAAGAATTCAAGGCTGAAAAAACTTTTTTTCATCGACGTTTCGGGCGCTCATCGTTTCCTTCCTTGAATAATACCCGTTATAGCCTTTCCTTAAGGAATAAGGAATCCTTATAGCTATTTAAATATATACGTAGGTATAAGGATTACTTCTTTCTTAAGGAATGACTATGAATACGGGTATAAGTTGTTGCAAATGATGACCTGTTTGGACGCCTTCGACTCACTTTTGTTGATTCACACTGTGATCCAAAATTTAATATATACTTTCAAAAATAAAGGGCAATATTTTTTGTTATTCTTATTGGCTTTAGCATTTATAACGTTTAAAATATTCAAATCCCGGTGAGCGCTCCACACTCTTATTCCATGAGATCGCCAATCCCGATGTTCAGCATTGCTTGGTGTTGCTTTCCTCTCTGGCTATAATAATTAATAAAAATAATCAGGAATATAGGAAATATAAAATTACACACTAGGTTATTTGTTTCAATTTATTTTATTGACTTTATACCAATTTTGACACTATATGTGAAACAAATAGCCTAGTGTATAATTATATATTTCCTATATGAATATGTTTCAACTAATGCCAACGGTCGCCAGTAATAATTTAATTAAAAAAATAATAATCCTTTTGCCCAGTGGCGTATCTAGAGTAGAAATTTATTTTTTTGGGGGGCTGATGGGTATACCGGGGGTTTGGGGAGGGGGCATGGAATACCCCAACGGGAAGGTGGTCCACCCCCGAAAATATTTTTTCATTTTATGTATCTAGAAGCATTTTTAGACCACTTAAAGAATTCTGAAATATTTTAGTTTTTTTTTTTTTAAGAGTTGTGTTAAAACTCTAAATATGTACTGTACAATTTAATGTGACATTTATTACCAAGTTTATGTAAATAGATAGATCGTCTACTACTTTCAGCAGTTTCTAGTTAAATGTAAAACTATAAACTGTTTTTTAATCTCGAAATTTCGAAATTTAATGAAAAGGATATAATAACAAATAACTGACTCGATTACATATTATATAACTCAAAGTGAAATTATATTTTGTCAGTACCATATAAAAGCAAAATCTAGAATCTTTGATCAAATATTGTACGGGTATATATAGAGATGGTTTATAGCTTGAGGCGTCTTGATTTTTCCTTAGCAAATCTGTTAAGAATAAAATTTTTTTCATTTTTATTCTTTTCACTTGTAGGATTTATTGGGGAGCTGCAGCCCCCCCCTTTCGTAGGTACGCCACTGCTTATGCCAAATGAGTGAATTGTTTGAGTGATCTAGTCTGAAAGCTCCTTGGGACTCGAACCCGGGATCTCCAGACTATTTTGAGCATTTTGCATTATAGGAATTTCATAATTTTATTTGTTTTAAAATGCAAATTTTAGAAAATCTTTCTATCATTTCTTAGTTACTTCCTCGAATATATTATATATATAAAATTGACTAATTAAAGTCTCTTAAAAGCGATGGCCCCTCCCCAAAGCACGACCCTTGCATTTAGTGGTACGTCTAATTGTTATTGAAATCAGAAACTTTTGATGAAATTAATTATCCTTTATAAGTACTTACTCTCTAAAGGTGTTTTTTCGTCATCGTTGTGGGTTGTTTTTGTGCAAAGTTCAAAAGTCATTAAATGATAATTAATTCTCGTTGTTGAAGATGGATTCCTCCCCCCCCCTCTCTGTTGCATCTCTATCCATCCCCATTTGCTTGCTGCTAATGGACTCTTCGGCCGGCGCCGATAGTAAAATGCAAATGGACCAGCTTAAAAGCGCATAAAAACAACCCAATTAATTTTTTTTTTCTTTTGATAATTTCATTCTATAAATCATCCAAATTAGAAGTTTTTTTTTTCTTTTTCCTTAAACTACTTTGAGAAGATCTTTGCAACAGAAGAATAATTATATCTAAACCATCTAATACAAATAAGAATTCAAACAAAATTAGAAAATCGCTACGTATATCAAATGTAAATATTTATTTAGGAAAATTCCTTGAAGAGGCTGTTTTATCTTCTCAATTTTTTTTTTTCTTCTCTCCAACTAATAGGCATGTTCCAATCATAAAATTTCACATAATAAAGAGAAAACGAGGATATTATACCTTGTATTTTAGATTTTATTGTAATATTAATTACGAATGGATTAGAAAACTCTCTATCAATTAATTAATTAACAAATTTAGGTTAGCTGATTTTATTTATTGATTGCTCTTTATTCAAAAAGCATGATTTGCACAAGATACCAGTAATAAAATCGCGAAGGTTAATTTGACTCCTTTGGCTGCTTATTCCTCTTTCGTCATTTCAGAACAATCGTGCCAAATACTCAACACCAGGACTCGCAAATACTCAGTAGGACTAAATTCTATGCACGTGTGTCTGTACTGTGATATTCACTATATTAGCGTCAGCAGGAATTTTTTCGAAAGGGGAGTTTGAACGATCCCCCTCAGGGGGGGGGCAGGGGGGGGGAGGGGTCCCCCCCAAATGAATAAATGTTAAAGAATTTAAAATTTTTTTTATTTTTTGAAAGATACATTTTCTAGTTATTCAAAAAAAAATCTTTTATTTTAATATTTATTTAAAAATAGCAGTTTTCTGTAGTTTGATCATATAAGCCTACTGTATATTCTTTAAATAGAGTGTAATGGCAAAATATTTAGAGATTTAATCGAATTTTTTAAGGATTTTTTCTTATGGGCAAAATTATTTTTTAATTTTTTTTTTTTTTTTTATTATACTACATATTATAAGGACATCGGCCAAAAATAAATACTTTTGCGTATTGTCCGTTTATTTGTAAATATTTCAATTTTAACGAAACTTTTAGTTTAGTCCTGTAAATTAACAATCAAACACATAAACGAGTAGATCTATTCTTGGGCCGCTGAAGAGGGTGTTATATTCAAAGAAGACAAAACAATTTAAAAAAAATTACCTTGATTTATTTTCAGAGTATTTTGGCTTGGCTGACAAGTATGCGACTGTATTGGACTTGTTTCGGCTACAAAATGCCGTCATCAGAGCCATGAACTGTAATTACAAGAATACAATTACAATTTTTATATAAACAAATAAATCAGCATGACATAAGATCTTTTTCATTTTTTCAATTACAAAAAAAATGAAAAAGATCTTATCTTGATTTATTTGTTTATATAAAAAATGTAATTGTATTCTTGTAATTACAGTTCATGGCTCTAATGACGGCATTTTGTAGCCGTAACAAGTCCAATTGCGCATACTTGTCAGCCAAGCCAAAATACTCTGAAAATAAATCAAGATAATTTTTTTAAAATTGTTTTGTCTTCTTTGAATATAACACCCTCTTCAGCGGCCCAAGAATAGATCTACTCGGTTTATGAGTGTTTGATTGTAAATATTTCGATTCGAGTGATGTAGAATCATCTTCAGTACAATCAACAGATGTTTTCGCAATTGTACTGAAGATGATTCTATATCACTGGAATCGAAATATTTACAAATAAACGGACAATAAGCAAAAGTATTTATTTTTGGCCGATGTCCTTATAATAAAATTGATCATCCTTACAGCCATCTACAAACAAAAATTATTTTTTTTTTTTTTAGTGGAGTTCTAAAAATACAATTTGAACACTATTAACTCGATACACTACTAACTAAATACAGTAGTCTTACTAATCCGGACTTCGATACTCCGGCATACCCGCTAATCCGGAGAGTTGAAAAGCCACTTCTTCGGGGTATTAAATCAAAAATAAAAAGGGTAATTTAAGAAACTAAAGTGTCATTTTGCACTATATTAAATGTAATCTAGCATTTTCAGAATCCGGCATAGGGGCCGGTCCCGTTTAGGCCGGATTAGCAAGATTATTGTATTAATAAATATTAAATCTATTATTATAATTATGTGACACCCTTTGAAGAGAGATTTTTTTTTAGAGTTTTTTTATACCAACTTTTAGTTATTTAATTATTCTCTGTGGCTATACCGTATCCAATATACACTGTGCATATACTAGACTAGGGGAAAAAGAATATATACAGAACCTCTCTCTAAAATATTGCTTAATTTGCATAATGAATTAAACTAATAAGTTACTAATAAAATAATAAGTTCTTTAATTGAGGGAATAAGGAATAGGCCTCTTTGGGCTTCGGGCCTTCCACCTAGTAAAAGTTTATTTGAATTTCCATCAGGTACTTTTATATTAATACATTTTAACAAGAATATTGTGGGTGGGTTTTTTTATTTATTTATTTATTTATAAACATTTAATTAGCTTTCATTTTATTATTTTTTTTAAAGAGAGTCTTATAAAAGTGATGCCCCCGGGAACAGGCAGGCCCCCGCATTCTAGACCTCCTCCCCCCCCTCATCAACAACATTAAGGATACTATAATATAATCACAAAATTTATCGCTCTTTTTTTTTCTAAATAAATAAATTTCACTTAATTATTCTTGAAAAATAAATAAAAATATCATAAAGTAATTGTATCTCCCTGCTCTCTTTCAATTTTTTTTTCCTCTTTCTAAATATTTGAATTTGCTTGATGCCTTTGGGAGTTCAAAAATTTTAAAATCAATATAATAAAAAAATTGACAACTTGAACCTGATAATAAGCTTATAGGTATTTAATAAATAGCTACATTGTTGCGAAGATTCTTGTGTGTAAACAGGCAAAAGATTATTAAAACTTATAAAATCATTTTTTATTTCGACTATCGTGTATTTTTAAATAAATTTTATCATATATATTTATGCAAGAATTAAAAATGGCAAATAAAATATGAATAATAGTGAATCTATTCATAACAATAATTCATGATCAAGATAGTCGAGGCAATCGATATATTACATGTTCTAGAACAAACTTATCGATCCATCTGTTCCAGATTGAGGGCTATAGTATGCAATAATTAGGAATTAATTTTTATTTTGTTACTCTATACAGTATTTGTAATATCTTACACAACCCTTTCATGATGAACATAAATCTCTGCGCACCCTCTGATGGAAAGTCAAAAATTCCGTTAATGTTTATCAGATTCTATGAGTGGACTCTGTTACTGTATTAGTGTGTCAAGCACCAGAGCTACCGAGTTTTGAGAAAATCAACATTAAAGTTTTTTGTTTTTCATTGGATTATATACATATAATTTTTTTATCAATTGTGCAAGTAATAATAATATCAATATAAATTTTTTTAGGACACATTTCATAAAAAATACTATAAATATAGCATTTGAAACAATATTACGTGCTTGACTCAATTTATAATTTTTTTGGCCCTTGACACACTAATGCGTAGCAAAGTTTAATATATTACATAATTCGAGCAAAATTTTATTTTATTTTACTATTGTATTTCGTTTTTAAAATTTTAAATATCTTGGGCTAAGCAATTATTTTAGGCGAAAAATCTCTATAGGGACCTCTTTATCTTTTAATGAGTCTGAAACCTTATATATAAGTAGGCCTATGTAGTCATCAAGGGACAAGAGGGAGAGGAGACATTGAGATATTTTGATAATTTATTATCTTGATAAAATTAAAAAAAAAAAAAAAAAATTATAATAATA
>JAKCPI010006133.1:0-11951 GCA_023213315.1 Euborellia annulipes
AATTTAATTTTATCGGATGATTGAAAGGTCTGATTTTTACTTTCTCTTACCTATGTATATATGTAATATATATATAGAGACAACTCTCGATTACCGAAGGTAAGAGAGAGATTTGTGTGCTATGCTGGTCACACCAGATTTTTATTTATTTATTTCTAGGAATCACACAAATCAATCAAATCTGATGATTATTGGATAATCCGATAATATACAAAGTTTGCCTATGAACTGTTTCGAAAATACCGAATTTTTTTTTTTTAGAATCTATTCCACCTGATGATTAGAGATAACACTATGAAAAGTTGTTAAGATAAATCGAATGATTAAAAAAGTGAACTGCCCAGAATAGCGAGATATATAACAATATTTAATCCATGTTGTCTTTGGAGAGGGCAAGTCAAGTGTTGGCAGACCGGAATACTTCATCATTTGTAGCCCGTTTTAGACCGCCAGGTTATTATTAGAAGGCATAAATTGCGAGTCCAATTATGTAATTATGACGTGTGATTGGGCCGGTGACATTTAACGTACCACTTAAGACGATGGATGCCATTCCAGCTGAGTGGGATACCTGGAGAAGATACAATTTAAAAATTTTTTTTAAAATTATTAAAAAAATAATTTTTTTAAACTTGGCTATTTAAAATCCCAACCAGATATATTTATTAATTGAATCATTAAAGAAGGTCTAGTTCTATTTGTAGGTTAGTTTAAATAGAATTCTAGGTAGACGGGGCTTCGCCCCCTGGACTCCCCGCGAAGCTAACTCAGGGGCGCCTGCGGCGGACAGCTAAACTTTTCTGCTTCTTTTCTTTTTTTTTTTTTTTTTTTTTTTTTATTCACTCTCACATTCACTTACAGTCTTTTCGGCAACTTAGGCCATTTAAGACTTTTGACGATAACCGTTATTTAATAATATATATTTATTTAGGGTCCAGGCATTCTTATTTAAGCCATTTGGCATCCAAATGGCTTAAATAAAATTATCGGACTGCCTGGGGGTCCGAACCCGTGACGTTCGGTGTAGAAGGTAGACACGCTACCAACTACTCCAAACCCCTTGGGCTCGCCTTTTTCTTCTTAATTATGAAAAGAAAATTATTTATTCCATTCCAATTCAGTGCCCGCTTGAGGATTTGTTTGCATTCATGGAATACACAAATGAAAAGAATACATAAATATTTCTCTATACATTGTTGAGTTTGATGACTGTAGATATTCAAAATTAGAAGAGGACGGGAGCTTTCCCGGGATACAGAAGGCAGGTAAAACTAAAAAAACGTTATATTATATCGCCGACGTTTCGAGCGCTAGTCGGCTCATCCTCAGGGCAATTGACATTTCTGCTTGCCCTGAAGATGACTGACTAGCGCTCGTAACGTCACAGAATATAACGTTTTTTTTATTTTATTGCCTGCTGTGTCCCGGGAAGGCTCCTGTCCTCTCCTAATTTCTCTATACATTTCCTATAGAGAGGGAAATCGTAACTTTAAGAATTAATAACTCAAAAAGTTATAGGAATTTCGGGATGAAAATAATTTTCCTGTAATCCCGGAGAAGGTCCTCTTTATGCATATAAAATTTCATTTCAAAATTCCAACGGGAAGTTGCGTGACAGACAGACGGACATTAGTGATTATTATATAGATGGTACAGTGTAAAAATAATTGAATGAATTTAAATGTATTGCATTCGATGCCGGGGAAACCTCGAATGAGTGACCCCTTAGGAATCAGTGTGTTGAACGTTCCCCCGGAAATTAGAAAATATTTTAATAATGTGTTGAGCCATTTGCTTGTAGAAATTTTTGCAGGTTATTTGGGGGTACTCTAGGATGTCTATCCTAAGTTTTCGACCTTGAGGACCATATACTAACTTAAGGGAAGGGGGGGGTGCAAAGACCTCAAAATTTGTGTATTTTTTTTTTTTTGTTTTTCGCTTATAACTCATAAATTAAGCATATTTTGTACACCATAATACATTACAAAGTTGTAGAGCATAAAATTTAGTTGCTAAAACGAATTCCCAGAATCAATATTAACCGAGATACGGCCGATCAAATTTTCTTTTTGTTTGAAAAACTTTGTCTAACTTTGATTGGCCGTATCTCGGTTAGTATTGGGTCTACAAATTCGATTTATTTTTTTGTGTCTACATGTGTTTAGCTTCCGACAGTAGGGTACATTCGAATTTCAGATGTAAAATTTATAAGTATGAGAAAATATTTATGTTATGTTACCATGGCAAACATTTCTCCTATCTTTCCTATGAAGTACAAGATAAAATTGATCTTCAGAAGATTTCAATGACAAAATGGCCCCCGGGTGTGGCATAGTAGGTAGCGTGCCTCCCTCCTATACCAAACGTCGTGGGTTCGGACCCAGGCAGTCCGAAGATTTTATTTAAGCCATTTGGATACCAGATGGCTTAAATAGAAATGCCTGAACCCACAATAGATAATATATATTACAACGGTTATCGTATAAAGTCTTAAATGGCCTGAGTTGCCGAAAAGACTGTGTGAATGTGAGTGTGAATGAGGAAAAAAGTGTGAATGTTTTAAAAAAAAAAAAAAATGACAAAATGAGAATATACATTTTAAAGAGAATCTAAAAATAATTGATTTTTGAATTTTAATCAAAATCGAAAAAAAAAAAACGGAAAAATTACATCAGTAAAGTACTAGTACTCTTTGGCCAATTTTGTTCAAAAGCTTCGTGTCACGTGCCAGAGGGGTGCCTAACTTAAATATAAAATTTCAACCTCCTAGCTCTTTTCGTTCTTGAGATATTTTGTTCACAGACAGACCACTTTTTTTGGATTCAGAGGACCTCAAAACGTGAAGATCCATCAAAATCTCGACATCGAATTTTTGACATGAATCCAATACTTTCTCTCTATATATATACATAGGTAAGAGAAAGTAAAAAGGTGTTTCCATTTTCTTGATTTTTTTTTACCTTTTTTTAAATGAATGTAATCTTTTTAAAAATATTTAATTCATCGCTCAATCTCAAGGCGTTAATCCCGTAAATCCTTCGCTCCGTTGATTACGATTAATCGCAGATCAAGGGCTGATAACGACTAGACGTAGATGTTTTTTCTTATCTCTCATTATTCGGCTCTGTCATTTCTTTCGGTCAAAATGTTTCTCCAGGTAAGCGCTTTCTTCAATCTCATTTTTCTTTCGTCTATTTATAGAAAATTTTCTATTTCTATCCTAGATAAAAATTAATCATCTATCTAATTATAATATTTTCTTTTTTTTTTTTGACTTTCTTTCTCAGAAGCATATTTAATAACGAAAACGAAAGTAATATTAATATTTTAATTTTGGCATCAAATGTTATTTTGATTTTAGTTTTTTTTACTTTCTCGTATAGAGAAAGTTATGTAATCGTAAAAAAATTCGACTTCGAGATTTTGATGTTTCTCCACGTTTTAGACCTCCCTGAGTCCAAAAATACCATTTTTGGCATTATGTCTGTGTGTGTGTGTGTGTGTGTGTGTGTGTGTGTGTGTGTGTGTGTAAACACGATTGCTTAAAAACCAAAGCAGCTAGATCCGATGAAATTTGGTATATGCTCCTTGAACTAATATTGTAGATTTCTATCAACTTTTGGAGTAAATACGTCACTTGGAAGTAGTACTTTACTTAAAAAGTTTTTTCAAAAATTTTGAAATTTTCAATTTTTTTGTTATATTATGATAAAATACTCTATTTTAAAAAGTTTTTATTCTTTGACATTTTTTCGAAAACTGGATAGTTTTTGAAATAATCACAGAAGAAATAGAAAATTTTCGTTAATTTTGATAAAAAATCAAAACAAAATCATACAGGTGTCATTAAAAAAAGGGCAAATATAAACAAATGAATTAAGTGAAACAAATGAATTTGTTTATATTTACCCTTTTTTTAATGACACCTGTATGATTTTGTTTTGATTTTTTATCAAAATTAACGAATATTTTCTATTTCTTCTTTGATTATTTCAAAAACTATCCAGTTTTCGAAAAATGTCAAAGAATAAAAACTTTTTAAAATAGAGTATTTTATCATAATATAACAAAAAAATTGAAAATTTCAAAATTTTGGAAAAAACTTTTTAAGTAAAGTACTACTTCCAAGTGACGAATTTAATCCAAAAGTTGATAGAAATCTACAATTTTAGTGTAAGGAGCATTTACCAAATTTCATCCATCTAGCTGCTTTAGTTTTTAAGCAATCGTGTTCACACACACCCAGACGTAATTTCAAAAGAATACCGGTATACGAGAAAGTCTCGGGGAAGTCATTCCCCATATTTTTAATGATATATCGTGCTTAGATTGTCAAAGTTAGATTCAAAAGTTTTATTTTTTTGGATTGGTTTCACCAAGTGTGTCAATTCGTTAATTTTCCCCTCATGAAAAAAATCTCAGCAGAACTTCACACAAAATTTTCAAAAAGGTATGACTTTTTGTATTTTTTACTTTCTCTTACCTCTATATATGATAATATATAGAGAGAGAAAATATTGAATTCATGTCAAAAATAGATTTTAACGGATATACACGTTTTGAGGTCCTCTGAATCCAAAAAAGTGGTTTTCGCGACATGGTCTGTCTGTCTGTGTGTCTGTGAACAAAATATCTCAAGAACGAAAAGAGCTAGAAAGTTGAAATTTTATATTTAAGTTAGGCACCCCCATGGAACGTGACAGGAAGCTTTTGAACAAAATCGGCCAAAAAGTACTAGTACTTTAGATTAATGAGATGAAGAGGATGCAGCCAATGATAAATACCAGTAAAAAGCATCTATTTTGCTAACACTCTTTATTTAGGAACGTTTCGGCCATGCTCAAGGCGTTGCTCTCTTATACTCTCTTGTGGGTAATTGAAAATTTAAATATACATACGAGCAAATACACATGTACTGTATTATATATCTCTTATGACAAAATCTATTTTGTATGTTAACAATATAAAATATACTGTGAGTATAAAAATGTATGTTTATGACCATTTGTTAGCATAAGAAAAAACTTTTAATGAATGTATGTATTAATTTTCTAGCTTGAAGGGCTGAAGATGGCCTTGTTGATCATGGCCGAAACGTTCCTAAATAAAGAGTGTTAGCAAAATAGATGCTTTTTTATTTATCATTGGCTGCATCCTCTTCATCTCATTAATCTAATTTATATAACAGCCACAATTCGCTTTGTACTAGTACTTTTTTCGATTTTCTTGAAATTCGCTTTAACGATTTTGATTAAAATTAAAAAATTTTTAGATACTTTTTAAATCGATAAAGATATGTGGCTGTAGGCTGAATGATGATGGAGTCATGAAAAAAACAAGACGAAAGCAGGCAAATATTCTTTTATTTTAATCCTCGCCCTCATAACTGACGTTTCGGCCCGAGATCTAGGCCATCTTCAGAGCTCCATACATATACAATGAGAAAAGCATATATTAAAATTAGCACGAAATACACCTCCACTGCAATCACAATTAACAATATCTTTGATAACATACTCGGCTGGCAATAATCAAAAAAAATGAAAATTTGCAACAACAGCGACAACATTCAACATGTTGGTCCACTCACAGCAAAACGTAGAGAAATGATCAAAAGGAGGAAGAAAGAAAGGGAATATAAATTCCACTTTCTGTTGTTGCAAATTTCTACATTTTTTGATTATTGCCAGCCGAGTATGTTATTAAAGATATTGTTAATTGTGATTGCATTGGAGGTGTTTCGTGCTAATTTTAGTATATGCTTTTCTCATTGTGTATTATGCAGCTCTGAAGATGGCCTTGACTTCGGGCCGAAACGTCAGCCGTGAGGGCGAGATTTAAAATAAAAGAATATTTGACTGCATTCGTCTTGTTTTTTCATGATTCCATCATCATACTTTTTAAAATGTATATTCCCATTTTGCCATTGAAATCTTCTGAAGACCACTTTACTCTTGTACTTCATAGGAAAGATTGGAGAAATGGTCGCCATGGTAACAAAATTTAAATATTTTCCTATGTTTATAAATTTTACATCTTGAATTTAAATGTACCGTACTGTCGGGAACTAAATATATCGCCTGCTGAGAATGCTGAATGGCGAAAGTCCGAAATTAAACAAATGGAGAAAAGGTGAATTTTTGTAAACCTATACATTTAAATAGCCGGGCAACAAATGAGTAAGCCAGAATCTATAGCGAATAATCTATTCTATATATACCGTATAATAATAGCCGAGTGTCCGACTGACACGATCTGTTTGACCAACTTCCCGTTGGAATTTTGAAACTAAATTTTGCAGTCTTATAGAGGACGTTAGGGGAGAGTCCCAGAAAAATAATCGGGTCCCGAAATTCTTTAAACTTTTTGAGTTATAAATTCCTCAAGCTACGATTTCTCCCATAGGAAATGTATAGAGAAATATTTAAGTATTCTTTGCAGTTGTGTATTCTTTGAATGTAAACAAATCATCAAGCAAGCACTGGATTAGAATGCGAAGTAATAATAATTTTCTTTTGCCCTCGGGGCTTGGTGTAGGGGTTAGCGTGCTAACCTCGTAAACCAAACATCGCGGGTTCGGACCCCAGGTAGTCCGATGATTTTAATTACCAAATGGCTTAAATAAGAATGCCTGGATCCTAATATAGAAAAATTCATAAATAACGGTTATCGTCAAAGTCTTATATGGCCTCAGTTGCCGAAAAGACTGTGTGAATGTGTGTGTGAATGAGAAAAAGTGTGAATGTTTTAAAAAATAAATAATGATGTAACCGGCAAATTAATTATTTTAATTTAATTTTATTTCCAATTCTAATTTCTCAATATTATTTTTTATTTTTTTTATTTTATCTAATTCATTTATTTTTCTCAAGTAGAAAATCCGTTTATTTTCTCTAAAATTTTTTCTAACGTATTTTAACGACTTTTTGTATAAAATTTCCGTCGCCTCATGCGAACGACACGAGCACAATTCAATTGCTTTGTGACTCTCGCCTTGTAAAGTCGCATTGGTTATTCACAATATTTTTGCGCCCTGCAAAATTAATTCGACAACCCTTGTCAATAGTATTATATTTTTTTTTTATTACATAACCCTTATGTATTCATATTTTTTTCTGGTTAATTAATGACCCAGTTTTTTTATCTAATTAAAATATTTTTTTACGTTTCTTCAACTTGTTACCTGTTATACATTTTTATCGTTATTCATATTATTACTGTATCATTTTAAAGAAGAATTAAACCAATTACGTGTTAATTAATAATTGTTAAATCAAAAATTTCGTGTTGTCATTTGGTGTGTGTGCGTGTGAACCCTTCCCCCACCATCAACCATCTTCAACGACAATTTGGCAACGGGAAACGAAAATTCATCCTAACTGGTACCCATCCTGGAGCCAGCAGAAAATCATCTATCATAAATAGCATCCAATCCTGGAGCTAACTGCATAATATTTATTATAAAGGGCACCCGATCAAGGGCAAACTTTATAAAATCTATTATAAATGGCGCCCAACGTGGGGCCAACTTTATAACAATCAGTGGCGGATTAATGCAATTTTGTCGGGGGGGGCGGTTTTTTTTTTTTTTTTTTTTTTTTTATTTAAGGACTTTGTGGGCATCTATGGCCATTTAGACCCGTTTCCTATTTATTTATATTGTTTGGTAACAAATGCAATTGGAAATTAAAGCCTGGAAATCATAATTTCTTTTAGATTACTAGTTTTTATAACATTGTGAATTTCTTCTGCGGGGGGGCGATCGCCCTCCTCGCTCCCCCTTTAATCCGCCCCTGATAACAATCTATTATAATGATAATTTTCTTTTGCCCTCGGGGCTTGGTGTAGGGTTAGCGTGCTAACCTAGTATACCAAAAGTCGCGGGTTCGGACCCAGGTAGTCCGATGATTTTATTTAATAAGTTGCCGAAAAGACTGCGTATATGTGTGTGTGAATGAGAAAAAAGTGTGAGTGTTTAAAAAAAAAATAATAATAATAATAATTTTCTTTTCATAATTAAGAAAGACGAGGGTTCGCCGCAGGCGGGCCCGAGCCAGCTGGCGGGGGTCCAGGGTGGATTCGCCCCCTGGCTAGACGCGAAGCCCGTCGAAGGCTAGTCTATATATATAATTCTCTAATGTCCGTCTGTCTGTCACGCTCTATTTGGGCAACTTCTCGTTGTAATTTTGAAACCAAATGCTTTGTGCTTAAAGAGGGCCGATTTTTGAAATAAATAATTTTAAGTTTTTCATTCCGATTATATTTGATTAATGAAAGTGAAGTTTTTTAATTAAACATGGTTGTTTTCTTAAAAGTAGACAAATAAATTTTTCAAAAAAAAAAAAAAAAAGTTGTATTTCCGCAATTTATAATTAAAAAAAAAAAAAAAAGATTAAAACGCTAGATGATAAAATATCTCGAAATCAAAAGGAGATAATTAACTGATAAATAAATAAATAAGGATTCTTTAAAAAAAAAAAAGAAATGTTCAATTAGTGGTGTCACTTTTATTTCTAGAAGGAATTCACTTATTTATTTATTTATTTTTAAGAAAAATTACTCTATGCGGAAAACAAACAAAAAATAAACACCCAATTTAATGGCTTAAAAAATTCAAACATCATTAAGTACAGCAGGTGTTTAGATTAGAAGAGGGAATAATAATTGCCCTAATATTTTCTACTCGTTTATTTAATGAACCTTTTTTTAAAAAGACGGGAACGACATGCCCTAGATTTCTCGTAGAGTCAAGTCTAAAAAAATCTGGTGTGACTGGCGCACAGCACACAACCCTTTGGCAAGAGAAAGTTGTGTACTGTGCTTGTCAAACTTGTGTCGAGATCAGAGTTGGCAAGTTTTATCCCGCCGAGTATAATACACGGTTTTATACATGTATAAAACTATCGCGGATAAAACTAGGCCGATGTATAAAAGGTATAAAACTGTAAGAAACCAACCCCCTCCCCCTGAAAAACAGCTTAAAAGCTTTTCATATTTTATAATGTTCTAAAGCATTGACGATGTTGTTTGCTTTTTATTTAGTGAATAATATAACCAAAATGTTAATAATTGAAAAATGAAATTTTATTTGAACTTCCTTTCTCGTCGGGTTTGCGCATGCGCATCCAAGTTTTATACATTTTATACGTTTTATACAAGTTTTATCCGCAATTTTTGTATAAAACTGCAAAATCGTGGCATAAAACCCAACTCTGGTCGAGATATATTTAGTTGCTCTTAGCACTTTAGTTCCAAACTTGACCACGCGATGATTCATAAATGGCGCTGAGCTACGAAGTAAAGTGTACTTCAAACAATTTCCACGAAAAATTTCACTGATATACTTTTTAAAGAGCATCTAAAAAAATAGTACATTTATGAATTTTAAACAAAATCGTTTCAGCGAATTTTGAGAAAATCGAAAAAAAAAAACTGGAAAAAGTACATCAGTAAAGTACTTAGCAACGTTTTTGAAGAACTCCCAAAAACGGGATAGGGACGTAATCAGGGAGAGCAAAATTAAAAAAAAAAAAATAAATAAAAATTATAAAAAAATATAAATATAATTTATTTAATAAAATCATTTGAAAAATATAAAAAAAAAAATAAATAAATAAATAAAAGGAATTAAAATTTTGCTGATTGGTGGTGGCTTCAGGCATGGAATATGATGACGTTTCGGTCGCATCTGGCCGACCTTCGTCCAAACCGCAAGTGAAGGCGGAACGTTTCTCGACAATTCGGTTTCCAGTGGTGACTGTCTTCTTCTACCGAGTGATATGAGAAGATGCTAGTGGCTTCACAGCCCGCCAGCGAATGATATTTTTTGTCTGTTCATGACTTCTCTCAAAAGGGGAAGGGGAAAAAAGTTCTAATACTTGTCAAGTGAAATCATTACAAAATATATTTTTTATCTATAAGTTCATATTTAAAATTTATATTTAAAAATTAAAATAAATAAAAAAAAACGATCTCTCCCTGGGATCGTTGCGACTTTTTGGCCCATTTTGTTCAAAAGCTTATTTTCACCCCTTGGGAGAGGGGTTAACTTAAATATAAAATTTCAACCTCGTAGCTCTTTTAGTTCCTGAGATATTTTGTTCACACACACAGATATTTCTCTATATATTTCATATTCATATGGAAGAGAAAGTAAAATGCACTAGATTCACTATTCAGATTTTTTTTTTTAAATAAACCTTGTCGACCAGTGTAATTTGCCGCCTAATAAGTCATCGAATGCCGGGGATGGTCAGTCAATGTTAAGCTCTGAAACTCAAATATTGGTGACCTCGAGCAATCAGTTTGTGGAACGTCACCTAGTAACCATCGGTATACTATAAATTGATATTTTATCTCAATATCAATGAAAGCTATAAATATGTAAGGTGTCATAAAATAAACAATGAATTGGTTTTATAATTCTGCCAATATCCTAGCATTTATTTACTTTTCATTTGACATTTAGTAGCAAATATTAGTGGGATTTAGGAGAGATCTTATAGGGGCAAAGGGTCGGCGGCGCAAGCTATCTCCGCCCTAGGCAAGATATTTTTTTGCCCCCCCCCAAAAAAAAAACTTTAAAAATTTAATTTGCCGCCCCCTCCTTAAAATTTTCCCCGATCTCAAGAATTTTTCTGCGATATTTTTTTTTTTTTCGCGGAACCAAAATTTTTTTCCGTCGAAAAATTTTTTAATTTTTTTTTTTTAGAAACAAAATTTTTGCCGCCGGGACGAAATTTTTTTCGGGTGCCCTGCAACCAAAATTTTTTTATTTTTCCCTTTTTGCCGCCTCTCCAGTGTAGGTAGTTGTAGTGCCTGTGTCTTTCTCGAGATCTTATATGTAAATTGTAAATGTGAGATTCTGCCATTTTTTTTTTTTGTAAATTAATAAATTTTCTTTCTAAATTTATTTTTAAAAATATTTATACTTGTATATATTTGAAAATGGCCCACCGTCCGAAAAAAGCTTGCAGATCCCTGCTCTAAGCAAAAACGTTATTTTTTTTAACATCTGACCATAATGGTAATTCATTTTAACACCTCCTTGCCTTGCCTTGCTAATCTCTATGATAAAAACGTTAACGTCTAAGCGTTAACATTTAGTCAATAGTGTTAATTAAAAATTAATCTACGAGGTGGCTTTAATATTTTAACGTCGTGTTAAAAATAAACATGGCGTCCTTAACCTAAAAAGTAAGGTTATGATTTTGATAGCTTTGAAATAAAAGCAACATGTTAACGTCACTGTTAAAACTTTGTTTAGAGAATAGCATTGATTGTTTTTACATTACTTTTTAACACCTATTTGTTTATTTTAAATTTTAAAGTCTGTTTTTAGAGAAAATAAACCTGATTAGTATTACGTAAGTGTCCTAAAAAAAGAAAGGGTATCGCTGTTAATTATTGAAAAGGGTGCGAGGGGGGGGGGCGTAGTAGTCAAAAATCTGCGAAACTCATATCATTTTTTTTTGAGTTACCTTTATCGGTAAATTAATCTAAATCAGAGTCACGCTTCTAATTTCCCAATTTGTTGTTATAAATGTTTTCAATTAGTATATATGGCTTTCATTCAACAACAATAACTATTTTAAATATTTTCTCACAATTTAATAAAGAGGAAGGGTATCGGTGTCGATTTATGACGTCATTAAGAAAAAACTATTCGAGATGAATGAATTGGTCCATATTTGGAAGGGTCAATTGGCAGAAGAAGAGAGAAAGAGAGAGAGAGATGGAAAGAGAAAGGGAAGGTCGCCAAGTTGTAGTACTTTTTTAAGGGTCATTGGCCACCATAAATTATTAAACTATTATAATATATATATAAATTGAGTTCAGATTGTGTGATTTAAGCAAACCGGTCGGTCACTGACATTTAATAGCCTCCAAACCATACCAATGCACTTTTCAATGAATTAAATAAAAATAAAAAAAGTAAAACTAAAATTTAT
>JAKCPI010006134.1:0-10220 GCA_023213315.1 Euborellia annulipes
CAAGGGCGGATCCAGAGGTGTTTCTCGGGGGTAATCTGGTGTGACTCGTCGCACAGCACACTATTTTTTTAATTTCGGTAATTTAAAAAGCGCATTCTGTACTTGTTTGCCATGAATATAAATACACATCAAATTTTTAAGTATTAATTTTAAAAATTTTACATTAAAAATAAATTTTTTTGCGAAAAAAAGGTATTTTTTTCGAATCTCGGGGGGGGGGTAATTACCCCTTTACCCCCCTTGTATCCGCCCTTGTGTGACAAGCACAGGCACAACTTTCAATTACCGAATGTAAGAGAAAGTTGTAGCCTGTACGACCAGTCACACCATATTTTTTTTTAGGGCATTTAGACCACCTCAAATTGTGCCCTTTCTGTCTGTGTGATGAGATTTTCTCCCACTTTCCTACCCTTAGAAGAGACTTCGGCAATGTTAAAATATTTTCGACAAGGTGGACTCGAACCCGAGTTGTATTAAAACTTCGGATCCGTAATCCGCAGTTTATCCGGCTTAGCTATTTGCCTCCTCATAAAAATATAGTATAGTTTCAAATGTTACCAACAGGTGGCAGTAAAGAGTTCTTTAACACGTTTTTCACTCACTTCCTTTATTACGCTAATCTCCTTTCACGTCTCAACTACATAGGACAGATCGCTCTGATCTTCGGAGCAGTATTTTCAGCATGAATAGGGCTGTAGTGCCAATATTTTGCTAATAACTTCAAAGATCTATACACCTTCAAAAATAAACTCTTTGGTTTCTTCTATCAAGTTAATTTCAAAAATATGGGTGTGATTTAGTGAACACTGTTAAATAATGAGTGAAACGAAAGGCACCCTTTTTTTTTAAAAAAACATTCACACTTTTTTCTCATTCACACTCACACTCACACACACATTCATACAGCTCCGGCAACTTGGGCCATTTAAGACTTTGACGATAACCGTTGTAGAGAATATATCTATTGTGGGGTCAGGCATTTCTATTTAAGCCATCTGGTATCCAAATGGCTTAAATAAAATCATCGGACTGCCTGGGTCCGAACCCGCGACGCACATAGGAGTATTTGTTCAATAAACCCGGACAAAAGTCGAAATCACTAAGTTATTCAAAAGTCGCAATAAACTCATTGTTTCTCAAGCTAGATAACCGGTGCGTCCTAAGGTAGGCTTAAAAAATTCCATGGCTCTACACTTGTTTACATACGAGCAGTCGGAACTCAGTCAATATCTAGATCGCATCTCTTTTATTCTAGGCTGCTTCGATTGTGCTAATAGTTTGTATTGCTCTAGTATTTCCGTGTGAATGTTTTACAAGAAAAAGCTTTTGAATATTGCAGAAGGAGGTACGTACTATATTTTAAAACAAATTGATTCATTTGCAGTCAGAATTTTTACATTTACAAGCTATTTTACGAAGCCATAATTTTGCCATACATTTTTAGTTCAATTTTCAGACAAAAGCATTTTTGTTTATGTGTCTGATCTTGTCGGGCTATAATTTATATACAGTCTTAAAATATAGTTATTTGACTATTATATACCACTCTTACATCCTTCCCCCTAAATCCCCCATTTTGTTTTACAGTTACTTCAAATTAATGAGTAAAAAAAATGAATTATTTCAAGAAAAACAAAATGGCCGACTTAAGGGATGATGTAAGTGTGCTATATAATAGTCAAATAACCATATTTTATGCCTATATATAAATAATAGCCAGAAAAGATCAAACACATAAACAAAAATTATTTTGTCTGATAATTAAACTAAAAATGTATGCCAAAAATTTTGGCTTCGTAATATAGTTTGTAAACGTAAAATTCTGACTGAAAATGAATCAATTTATGTTTTGAAATACAGTATCTAAGTAGTAAGCTCAGAATTTACTATATCCTCCAAAATCTTGGGGGGAGGGGCGGTCGCCCCATTGTCACCCCCTTAAAATAGCTTCCCCTACCTTAGGAGGGACCGGTTATCTGTTGAATAGCTTGAGGAACAATAATTTTATTACGACTTTTGAGTAACTTAGTGGATTTCGACTTTTGTCCGGGTTTATTGAACAAATACTTCTATGTGCGACGTTTGGTATAGGAGGGGCGCGCTACCTACTACGCCGAACCCGGGGAAGCGAAAGGCACCCTTAATGTTGCACCCTCTGGTCTTAGACATTTAATACGCCACAACGGATAGGGGAAATTTTCATCGTCATGATGATTTTTATTTTCCACTAAATAAAAAATAGAATTTTATAGTCAATAATTTTTACTTTTTAAATAAAGTCTGCATGAAATAAATACTTGATTTCTAGAGAATTTTGCATCTAATGATGCTCTAAATGCGAATATAAATTAAGAATGTAATAAACTCCCTTGTTATTTAAGTTTAATGTATTTTTCATGGTCTTTTATTTTATAACCAACCAGTGAGTGAATGTCTCCAATTCTCTCTTCTATATATGTATATAGGATAAATAATTATAACTTAAAAGTGGAATCAATTGATGGTCAAAGATACTTTAATACCTTTAAGTCATGCTTAAGAAACGCCTTTCGTTTTCAACTATAATTTTTTTCCCATTAAAAAAAATATCTATCTTGGCAGTTTCATACTAAAGTTATACGAAAATCAAATTAATTTTTTACTTATGATATTGAAATGAAAGGTTTAATGATTATCAAATATTAAGATGTCTGTGTCAATTATTCTCTATCATTTTTTAAAATCTTTAAATCATATTTTCCTTGTTCCTGTGTCTGTGAAGAATATCAAAATAAAATTTTTTTTATATAATTCCAGAATTATCAAGATGACAAACTTAATTGACAGCGAGGTCATTTAAAATTTTTTTTTTCAAATGGTCAAATTAAAAAATTAACTTTTAATCAGCCTTTTAAATGGCATTTGATGATCAAATGATTAATGATTTTTTTTTTAATCTTTAATTGACATTATAATACACATTTTCTATTATTTAATTAATAATCCAAAAAATAAACCTTATTACCACAATTTGGGCCAACATTTTATCACTATAAAATAAATCATGAAAGGATTAATCATAAAAATAGAGATAATATATGATATTTGGAACATGCCCAGAAGAAAATAAAATGCATTTTATTTTTCTTTCTGCTATTAGACTAGAAATTTTTCGTATTTTATTGAAGCTCATAACTTGATTTATTATGGTATAAATAGTGTCTGGGGTTGAAGAGTATGAGGAGGTAGTTAAATAGAGGGAGGAATTTACGATTTTTTTTGTATCAAAAAAAAAAAAAAAAAACCAAGACGTTTTGGGGAGTATAAAATATTATTTTGCGAATTGAATTTTCAATAGTTTCGGTATTATTGAATATATAGGCAAATTAGTAGTATGAAGACTAAATCTTAAATTAATGAGTGAGGACAACAGCTAGAAAGGTAGCCTCTAATTAATAAAACAGACTCCGTAAACATAACGTTTCGGCTAAAATAATTGCGACATCTTCAGTTGTTTTAGCTATATAAAAAATATTTACATTGATTTAAGCTAATTGATACATCAATTAAAAAAAAATTTCCATTATTTTATCTTATTGGAAATGTTGTGAAAGTTGTCACATGTGTAGAGCTCTCACATGTGTATTGAGCATAAGCGAATAGTTAAAAATGCTTATGTATTATAACAAATGTGACAACTCTATAATATGTGACAAACTCCAATAAGACTGTTAGTTTTTTTAAATAATGAAAATTTTTTTTAAAAATTGATGTATCAATTAACTTAAATAAATGTAAAACTTACACCTAAAACAACTGAAGATGGCGGAATTAAATTAGCCGAAACGTTTTGTTTAGGGAGTCTGTTAAATTAAATAGAGGCTACCTTCCTGGCTGCTATCCTTATATATTTCACAGCCACATCCCATCAATAGATCTTTAATTTTTTTATTTTAATTATTCATAATGGTGTGTATAATTTCGGAGCTTTTTTTGTTTCCTGGAAGATAGGCAACTCAAATGACGCTCTAAATTTTTTGATTGTATAAGACCTTCAAATCAAGCATAATTTCTGGAAAATTTTTTAAATCTACGTCTGTTCCATAGAAGCTATCTTAATAAAAAAAAATTCACGCATGGGTTGCATAACTTCCGACATCGTGTTTTATTAATCAATGCATTGATTTTTAATATAATTCATTTAGATAAGGGATCGACAGCCTCTTTATCGGACTAACATCCAATAAATTATCTTATGAATCTACTGAACTGAAAACGGCCCACTAAGGGTGAGAAATATTGATTAGTTGAGGCTCTAACTAGGTGCAGTACAGAATTTTTCTTAATCAAAGTGTTTTAGTTAAATGCTGCTAAATTCATTTATGACCTGCATTGAGTTCGACTGCATTTCCTTCAAGTATATTTAGCTCGAACTAGCGGTCCATGGAAGAGAGAGAAAGAGAGAGCATCCAGCAGCATCATGCATTGCCCTGAGCGAGTCGTTAAATTCCTCTCTTTCTTTATCCTCCTTTTTTTCTTTTTTCTTGTTGGCATTCAGCCGTTACGTCAAACATCCGCCAGACACCAGAGACCAACTCGGAAAATAAATAAATACATGCATCGGGTGCATCTGGTGTCAGGAAGATTTCCTACTTGAGAGGTGTCGTCGTGGTTCCCCCTTATCCTTTGGGAGTTTTTTTTTTTTATCAATCTTTTTTCTCTCTCTCTCTCTTCCACTTGTCAAATGTCATTTCTCTCGATTCGCTTGGCATTTTCATATCCAGAGGCATTTTTATTAAAGAACAGGATTATATGTTATTTAAAAAACATATCCAGCAGATACGTAGACAGAATTCCGATGAAAAATTTATTGATGTGTAAATGATATTTTATTAAAAAAAAAAAAAAAGTAAAAGAAAAACCATGAAGTACAAGCTACTAGATTCTATAAAAAATTAAATAAAATATTTTGGCTATAAAAATTTCTTAGGATATCATTTTTTAATTTACACTAAAAAAACTATTTTATTCTTATGGATTTTGTGACTGTAAATATTGTTTTAGTACCAATTATTTTATATAGACTACATTAAAAAAATTGATATTAGAAGAAGAAAAATCTGGTGTGACTGGCGCACAGCACACAACTTTCTCTTACCCTTCGGTAAGAGAAAGTTGCCCGCTGTGCTGGTCACACCAGATTTTTTGTGTCAAGATATATTTAGTTTCCCATAGCACCTTAGTTTCAAACTTGCATTTTAAATGTTGACTGCTTCAAATAAACTATGGTTATTTTTCAAAATTTTAATCTCATATTTGGACATTTTATACACAATATAGATTCGTAAATAAATACAAAATTTCATAAGAATTGGAAAAAAAATTTTAAATGCGTAAAAAGTTCCAAAGGGGACCCCCTTTTGAATCGAAATTAACATACAAATCCCTAAAGGAAATTAACATTGGCCAAATGCGAAGATAAGGTAGAAAAATTTAAAACGCGTAGAAGAGAGAAGATAGTTTTGTGAGAGAGAGATATGTTTTCTCCGAAAAAAATGGGCGTTTAAATAATAATTGATTTTTAATCTAATAATAATAATTGATTTTTAATCTAATAATAATAATTGATTTTTAATCTAATAGAGCAAGAGCCAGCGACGGCCAGACCTTCGTTATTTTATAAAAGCTGAAAGTTTTTCTATGTATGTCCCCAATACAGGTAAGAATAATCCCCAACTATGAAACTTGGGTCGTGGTGGTTTTGGCAGATAACAGATAGTAACGGTGTAGAAATTTGTATCTCAAATTCGTTATAGTATAAAGCTCAGTTTTTATATATTTTATTCCCAATAATGTTAGAAGTCGAGTTGTCCATTGCCAGACACTTAGTACAGTTCCATCCCCTTGCCAGACACCCTTAAACTACAAGAAATTGTAATTATACTTTCGTTATAGTATAAAAGCTGAATTTTATATATGTTATTTGAGGAACTATCAAATGATGTTTCCTCAGTAGCCAGACAGTTTAGATGGTTCTTTCATCTTGCCAGACGTATTGTGTGGAGAAGTGTTTTTTTTGGGTTTATCATCAAAATTCATTATATAGCATTATTAAGGACTGAAAAATAAATTTTCAAAAAATTACTAAGTAAAATTTTCATGTCAATAAATCATTAAATTAAAAATCTGTATCAGCTTCATGAAGTGGAAGCATTATAGATCGTAGTTTTTTCTTTTGTTTATTACAAAAGATACAAACGATCTGATAGTCATTAATACTATCATCACTTTCGGTCGGAATCTTTACGTCCTGAGTTTCATCACTATTGTCATTAACATTCGGTTCAAAGATGTCAGATTTTTTTTGAAAAGTCGTAGATTGTAGTACTATAAAGATAGGTGAAAAGGAGAAGAAGAAGAAAATTCGCAGCTAGTTGTGTTTCATTATTTTTATTCCCATTATGTTGACGTTTCGATCCCGGTTGGGATCATCCTCAGAACTAATGTGCTCAAGAGACAAATAGATTAGTATCGGGAAAAAACATGAACAGATTAGAATATATGCTTATACTCTAAGATGAAAAAATTTATAACTGTTCATGTTTTTTTCCCGATACTAATCTATTTGTCTCTTGTGCACATTAGTTCTGAGGATGATCCCAACCGGGATCGAAACGTCAACATAATGGGAATAAAAATAATGAAACACAACTAGCTGCGAATTTTCTTCTTCTTCTCCTTTTCACTTATCTTTATTGAACTACCAGCTATAAGGCCTACGTATCTATATGATTGTAGTACTATTCATTTAGAATTTAATTGGGTATAGGAGACTTTGCAGCCAAGGAATTAAATAAAAAACTTTATTTAATTGTTAATCGTCGACGTTTCGGTCGTAAACTACGACCTTCCTCGAGACGATTAATTAACCTGAGGAAGGTCGTTATTTGTGACAGAAATGTCGACGATTAACAAATAAATAAAAGTTTTTTATTTAATTCCTTGGCTGCAAGTCTTCTATACCCAATTCTAAGTCTATAGCGACTTCTCAACGCTAGTTTTCAGAATTTAAAGTTAATGGTGTTAAAGTTGAAGAACTTAAAGGTTCGGCAGTAAAATATTTTTTTTTATTAGTCATGTGAATGCTTTATAGCATTCACAGTGATAACCACTGTCTGTATATTCATCAGGCAAAATAATGTTTTTATATTTTAGGTTATGTTTTTTTCTGATTTTCAAAACAGTTTGACATTTTATTAATGTCTCCTCAGAAAATAATATTATTTTACCATCACTTTTTTTACAAACCAAACATCCCCCATGATAACACTTTACTACTAGATCACATTTAATTCATAAACTGCACAAATGAATAACGTTTGCTTTACGTGTAATATTTCAAAACACAATATGGAGTAAACAACAGATCCATATGGGGTAAACAAAAGATCGCAATAGACCGAAAGGACTGTTTCACTCGCTCCCTCTTACATATATATATTCCTCGCGCTCGTACCTACGGCAGACTTTAATGTGTCTGGCAAGATGAAAGAACCATCTAAACTGTCTGGCTACTGAGGAAACATCATTTGATAGTTCCTCAAATAACATATATAAAATTCAGCTTTTATACTATAACGAAAGTATAATTACAATTTCTTGTAGTTTAAGGGTGTCTGGCAAGGGGATGGAACTGTACTAAGTGTCTGGCAATGGACAACTCGACTTCTAACATTATTGGGAATAAAATATATAAAAACTGAGCTTTATACTATAACGAATTTGAGATACAAATTTCTACACCGTTACTATCTGTTATCTGCCAAAACCACCACGACCCAAGTTTCATAGTTGGGGATTATTCTTACCTGTATTGGGGACATACATAGAAAAACTTTCAGCTTTTATAAAATAACGAAGGTCTGGCCGTCGCTGGCTCTTGGGCTATAATAAAGAAGAAAAGATTTAAATTCGGTTACCATGGCAACCATTTATTTCTCCTATCTTTCCTATGAAGTACAAGAGTAAAGTGGGCTTCAAACGATTTTGAGTGCAAAATGAGAATATACATTTTAAAGAGCATCTAAAAAATAATTGATTTTTGAATTTTAATAAAAATCGTTAGAGCGAATTTTGAGAAAATCGAAAAAAAACTGAAAAAGTACATCAGTAAAGTACTAGTACTTTTTGGCCGATTTTGATTAAAAGCTTATTTTGTCGGTCCCAGGGGGTGCTTAACTTAAATATAAAATTTCAACCTCGTAGCTCAATTCCTTCATGCTAAAAATTGAACACACACACACACACAGACAGACAGACAGACAGACAGACCATGTCGCGAAAACCACTTTTTTGGATTCAGGGGACCTCAAAACGTGAAGATCCATCAAAATCTCGACATCGAATTTTTGACATGAAACCAATACTTTCTCTCTATATATATAATACATATATACATAGGTAAGAGAAAGTAAAAATATTGGTATCGGAGGCAAATTAGGCCAGCATCTAAGATAATTTTAGTAAATTTTATGGGAAATAATAGGGGCATGTTTCATCAATCAAGGTCAAGTACCTAGAGCAGGATTAAACAACTTTCGAGTTAAAATTGACAAAACAGCATTTATAAAACGCATTTTTTTAAATTAACAATGAGTAAAGAACCCTCTTATTTACTATTCCTCTTAATTAAAGTCTTTACTTGACCTAGAATTGGACGATGTTATGCACGAAGGAACCAAGCGCCATTAACATAAATCTGATATAAGGTGCATTTATTTCATTTGCACAAGTGTAAACAAAACCAATATCACTTTTTTATGTTTTGTGCAAAAAAAGTAAACATAATAATAATGTTGCGATTTAAATAAAGAGGTAGATCTTCTTTTTCCCTGCAAGATGGCGGTCATATCTCAATTTCGATCATAATGGCGCTTGGTTACTTTATGCATAACATCGTCCAATTATAAGAAGTTTCCAACCGGGATAAATCTTTCATTATTTAAAATATGTCTCTATTATTATAGCTAAGAGGCTTATTTAAAAAAATAAAAGGTGGAGACCGCGGATTTTTTTTTTTTTTTGGGAGGCGTAGTAGTAGTATAAAGCTTGGAAACCGCTGCTTGAGATTATTAAGGATCAGTTTCAAAGGACCTGGGTTAAAGATAGTTTCTTAATTATTCATATTGTGATAAAATTTATTCAATTTTTTTCCCACATTAATTGAGTTGAGAGGAAGAAAATAATTGAAACAGCAATAAAATGCAAATTATAATTCAATTATACATCCCGATAAAAAAATTACCTCAAATTATCACCTTAGGAAATAAATCTGAACATTATTGTTAATTAAATAATGAATTCAGGATATCACATAAAAAATTTACTCATAAATATTAATTCAAAGTTAAATAAACCTATACTCAAAATAAAGAAAATAGGAGCTATTTCTCAGGTTTGTTTTTAATTAAGATCCAAAAGACATATCAACTTTTTGGCAAAGAGTGACAATTTATTTGATATTGAAAAGCTCCTAATTAGGAGAGTTGTTTTCTTTAGCGGGTTTTAGGAAAGTCGCGTTCCAGTCTTCTCTAAATAAATAAACATTTAAACTAGCGGTTCTGATTAAAAGAGAATTTTTATCTGCTATTGTTTAAAAAAACAAAACCCGTCCCGTTTATTTAAATTTCTTGAATAGAAAAAGACCTTAAGAAATAAAATTATGATGATTACTTAAGGTTGTTCGGACATTAAAGCACTTTCCTTGATTAAAAGCTAATTTTTTAATATGTTATTAATCACTATCAAATACGTATAAAATAAAATTTTGAAGCAGATCTGACACAGGGTTATCGTGTAATTAATTTTTAAAAAAATTGAAATTTAACATGTAGCCTATGGGGAATAACGACGAAATTCACACATATCGAATTATATAGGCATCTGTGCAAATGATACAAAAACAAAAAAACTTACATTTTATTAATTCACTTCCGAGGAATATGGTAAAAATAAAATCAAAAGTTTCTGCCGACCGCTTTTAAAGATATTTTAACAAGAAAGTCAAAAAATTCTCCAAAATGACAGTCGCTAATATTTAAAAATAATGAATTCTCGAGAGTCAGACCAGCCTGGCAACGTCGCATAACATTAGTGTCTTTTCTCTATGTCTGATACATTTTTTTTTCAATTTTACAATATTTTTTCTCGCAAATCGTCCATTGTGTTTAAACTGATTTGCA
>JAKCPI010006135.1:0-66818 GCA_023213315.1 Euborellia annulipes
TGAGCTTGGGCACAGGAGCCATATAATTGTGTATGAAGCAAATAAATTTTATTATTGACGAGTCCTGGTTTGATCACATGTGCACTTGCACTATGTTTATAATTCCCAATAACTGAAAATGGCCAAATAAATTCAGGTCGAAACGTCTTATTCTGAGAGAGTTTTATTAACCTGGACAATCCCAATTTGGCTGATATCTTCAATTCTCCACTATAATAAAATTCAATTTTATAAAAATCTTGATCTTTTAAATTTATTAATATTCTACCCAATGGTACCATACCTCTCTTTCATCCTGTTAACGTGTCCTACAAGGTTTGGACAATTTTCCATCATGAAATTTTGTAATGGATATTGAATTTCACGATCAATAAAATAAACTTGAGCGAGATTGGCAAATGCAACGACATCCAACTGAAAAAAATTAAATTAAGTTAATAATGTTGTTTTTAATTAGTTTAATCATAAATTAGAAAACTTTTATTATCATACCGTGGTGGGTTCATCGCCGAAAAAGAAGGGTTTGTCAGCTAACATATCAGAGAGTACTTTTAAATCATTTTGACCGAATTCCATAATTTCTTCATAACGGTGTACACCAATTCCATGGGCTTTTACTTTTTTACTTCCCTGAAATAACTAATGCAGGATTAAATGTACGTCACTAAAAAGAAAATACTTATGATTGTATAAAACGAAAAACTTTTTATTGGCACGCACCTTGCGTCCAAAACTGAATTTAAATAAGAAATTAAGAATAACATTGGGGATCTTGGTGCCGAAGGCGTGCTGTAAATTGACTTTGTATCCTTTGATCACATTCTCTGGATACTTGGCTCGCCACCAAACGATTACCCTAAAAATAAAAAAAAAAATAAAGGTGGATTAATAAATATTATAAAAATCATATTTTATAAATAACTTAGTTATAAATAAATATTTAACTAGGTTGGTCCCGTCCGCTAACATTAAGTAAAATTTTTCATTTGTGATAATTAAAAATTTCTTAGAGAAAAAAAAATTAGATTTATCAAAATTATTTTCGAGTGATAAGAATGGAACTTTTACACTACTTAGATCACAGTCATAGGGTGTCCTAGAGAGGATTCTGAAAACAATTTTTTCATGTGGAGGTGAAAGGGTAATTTTTTTTTTGAAAATTTTTGAAAATGAAAATAATTACAATGTGAATCAAATAAAAATAAGAGACAAGGATCTTAATTTTGTCATAAAATCACAGTAGAAATTTACAAAATTTGCAGGTAACTGAGATTTTTGACAAATTTTATAGGGTTTGACTTGAAATGCCACATTTATACGGTATAAATGAGGGTAAAATTATACCCATATGAATCGATTTAAATAATTACCTAATCTATTTATAATGAAAATATTGATAGTCTTGAAAGCTTGGGGTGCAGGTTCGCCACTCCGAAGAATATTTATACATGTCATTTAGATACCAAATGATATAATTAAATATGCCTGAACCCAAATATATATCGTAAATAATATTTATATCGTTATGGTCTAAGATGCCGGAGGACAAAAAATTTTAGGATGGACTTTTGGTTATACCTGTAAATTTTTTTTTACAAATTCTTTATTTTCTGCTGCTCAAAAGTTTCCTTTTACAAAAAATAATAAGATGTGCAAAGTTTACAATCTATCTGAAAAATCCCGATGCTCAAAGCCCTTGAAGTTAGAAAAAAATCGATTTTTTGCTAAAATTTTTGATATTTTCTATTATAACATTCTAACAAAAAATCAAATGAGATTTTCAATAATACCACTAGAAATGTAATTTAATGCTATTTAATAATGGTTATTATCATATTTAACCTAAATGACACGGTTATCGAGATAATTGCATCTAAAGCCCGCGCGCTCTTGAATGGTTGCTTATTATCAAGTTTGAATGTATGAAACTTATTATATGAAAAATCGTATTTTCTTTTAAATTTTTTATTCGGTTAACCTCTCAATTCTACATTACAAAACATAATAAAAAAAATTACAGAACGCCTCTCCCCCCTCTCCCATACCCTTCATTTGGGCAGAAAAAAATTAATATTATAATTTTTATCTTAAAAAATTTCTTTATTAATGCTATTTTGAATCTAGAATTAAATTATTACTTTTAGCCTCTTGGCATTGAATGTGCCACTGCCTCCCCCCCATCATCACTCCAGAAATTTGGGCTCCCATCTTAATAAAACCCTGGCTCTATCATTGTTTATAAGTAGGTCTATTTCTCCGTTTTATTATCTAGCATTTGGATTCAAATGCAAACGACACTTTATGACTGGATTCCAGCCCTAAAGGGTTACATTCAATCATGGATAAAGAAATAGTACAGCGTCTAGCCACAGTAATTAGTGATGGCGATAAAGAACAATTAATAGGAGTTGCAAAATTGCATTAGCTATGTTTGAGGCGCTTGAAGAGCCGACTTCAAGGGCTTTGAGCCTCGGGAAAGAATTTTCGGATCGATTGCAAACTTTGCACATCTTATTTTTTTTGTAAATAATAAAAAAGTTTCCTGTAAAAGGAAACTTTTGAGAAGCAGAAAAAAAAGGAAAAAATCAAAAATCGATTTCATAAGGCCCTCCTAATGAGGATATTTAAAATTTTTTATTTTTACCATCATGTAAGTCAACTTATCTAGTTTTTCACGTGCATTATTGAATGAATCCCAATACTTTCTCCAGTGGCGTACCGAGGGGGGGGGGGGCGAGGGGGGCGGTCCGCCCCAGGCCCCGAGCCGGCATAGGCCCCCATATATTTATAAAAAAAAAATTTAATGAAAATTTCCCTTTGAAAGGCCCCGGGGCCCTCAGGGCTCAAGTAAAAATGGGAAAATTTAGATAAAAAAAAAAGAAGCAAAGTAAAAACAAAAAAAAAAAAGAAGTAAAGTAAAAACAAACAAAATTTAATGAAAATTTCTCTTTGAGAGGCCCCGGGGCCCTTGGGGTTCAGGGATATACGGTATTTTAAAAATATTTTTGTGTCTGGAGGAGAGACCCCCCCCAAAAAAAAAAAAATTCAATATAAGGCCCCCTCATCTAGTGCCGCCCCAGGCCCCCAACTGCCTCGGTACGCCTCTGACTTTCTCTATATAAATATTTCATATATAGGGTAAGAGAAAATAAAAAATCCGATAAACCCCAAATTAAAGTGGGTTTGATTAATTGAAAACAAAAAAAAATCAGTAGATTTTGCCCACCTGGTGAAATTCTATCCCAACCCTGCCTGGCGGAGCCTTTTTTTGGATATTTTTTAAATGATTTTATTTGAGTTAATAAATATTACTTGTGATTTTTTAATATTAAATTTTTAAAATATTTTATGTATAATTGCACATACCGGCGCATATATATCAATTAATACTACATAACAAAAATGATCAAATGGTCTAAACCAAAAATGAATAAATACTGGGAGGAAAATTTCGAAACTATTTTCTCGCCGGCGATTAAAGACAAATCGAGAGGGAGAAGCAGTGGGGGACTGATAGTTCTAATAAAGAGATCACTGAAAGTAAAAAATAATGGAAACAAATAATTTGTGGATCCTATTGGAAATAAACACCTCCGGTTTTTCTTACTTCCTGGGTACATTTTACCTCCCGCCTGGAAAAGATCTCGAGGCTTGTCTGGATCTTCTTCGGGACTCACTGAATGGTATAGAGAATGGCTCCGACTATATCATGTTAGTCGGGGACTTCAACTGCAGAATTGGAAACTTGAACCAAGCTGATCCAGACATAACTGAACACTCCGTGCTGAATCACTCAAGATCCAGCCTCGACACGATGGTCAACTCAAGAGGATGCAAACTAACGGCCTTCATGGAAGATAGAGGATTCATCATACTGAATGGCCGAACTCCTGGAGACACACCAGCCCGTTTCACCTTCATTGGCAGCATGGGCAAATCTGTGATCGATCACTGTTGGATCAGCCCTTCCTTCGCTGAACTCATCGCTGACACTTCAATTAACGTAAGAAACTTGGGCTCTGACCATCTAGCTTATGAAATAGCCATTAAGGACAGCTCAGCTAGGGTAATTAGGGAACAAGACCTACTCTAGAGTTGAAAAGATTAAATGGTGTCCTCTCTTAAGGAAAGAATATAACGAACTCGTTGAAACCAGTTTTACCAATATACAGATGGAAGGACGGGACTGCGACTCTATAAACGAGCTCATGATGGAGACGATGAGAGACGCTGCAAAAAGACTTAATATGTATGAAAGTGTCAAAATTTGTAAAGTCAAATATTGCACCAATAAGCCTTGGTATAATAAAGATTGTAGGGAAATGAAAGAGAAATATAGGAGAGCTCTAAAAAAATGTAAACAGACCAACTTTGAGAGGGACTCCGTGGCGGACTATCTCGCGGTTAAAAAGAGATATACAATGTTTACAAGAGAATGCAAGAGAAAATATTTCGATGGCATTTGCGGGGAATTGATTGAGGCAAGAGACTCAGCCAAATTCTGGGGGACACTAAGAAATTTAAGAAATAGGAGCCAAAAAATTAACTGTATAGACAGATATCGATGGGAATCTTACATTAGCTCCCTATATGAACTGGATACAACCGGGGAAACACTTTTTTACAGCGGG
Source organism: Euborellia annulipes (assembly GCA_023213315.1). NCBI lineage: Eukaryota > Metazoa > Arthropoda > Insecta > Dermaptera > Anisolabididae > Euborellia > Euborellia annulipes. Next base: position 4,632 of record JAKCPI010006135.1, read on the forward strand.
ACAGCTCATCAGGAGCTTGATCGAGAAATAAGTTTGAACGAATTAGAATATGCATTATGCCATTGTAGCAATGGTAAAGCACCTGGTGTGGACCTTATACCAAATGAATTTTATAAAAATTTAACTTTGAAATGCAAAAAAATTGTACTAAAATTTTTCAATAGAGTTTTCCACTTGGAAAATGTTCCTGCGATTTGGTCAAAATCTAATCTAATCCTATGCTATAAAAAGGGAGACCCAAATGAACCCGATAACTACAGAGGTATATCACTTCTAAACAGTCTGGCCAAGATCTTTACTAGGGTGATCAGCGAGAGGATTGTGACTTGGGCGGAGGATCATGCTAAGATCCCTGAGGAGCAATCGGGCTTCCGAAAGGGAAGGGGATGCATTGATAACATATTTATCTTAAACTCGATTGTGAATTGCTACCTCAACAACAGGAGAAAAAATTTATACTGTGCGTTCATTGATTTCAAAAAAAGCCTTTGACACGGTCAACCATAACTTGCTCTATAGCAAACTATATAATATGGGTTTGAGTTCCAAAATCATTAGATTAATTAAAAAAATGTATGACAACGCTAGTGTTAGTATCAATATAGATGGCAGCTTATCTGGAAATATAAGGGTTACAAAGGGGGTATTGCAGGGTGATTCACTTAGCCCTTGTTTGTTCTCACTCTTCTTATCAGATTTTATAAACTTCCTGGAAGAAAGAGGAATAGAGGGAATAGATCTGAACGGAATTAACAGCATTTCAGCATTGTTCTACGCTGACGATCTTGTACTGTTCGCGGAAACTCCTGTGAGATTACAGCGTGCTCTGGGGGCCCTGGAAACCTACTGCTCAAATAACCAGATGAAAGTTAACCCGAACAAATCTAAAATTCTTATTTTCAACAGAACAGGTAGGGTACCGACTTTCTCGTTCAAATACCATAATGAAAATGTAGAAATTGTCAAGGAAATAAATTATTTGGGGGTATTATTTAGCTCTTCCGGGCTATTTAGAAGGAATGCAGAAGCCAGACTGGCAAAAACCAACTCAGCAATGACCAATGTAAAGACATTATTTATTAGGGCCAAGATCTGTTCACATGAGGTGAGAAATAAAATTTACAACTCAATGATTGTAAACGTTCTACTGTACGCTTCTGAAGTATGGGGATTGAATTACGATGTAATTCTAGAGAAAGGCCAAACAAGCTTTTTCAAAAATGTTTATTTCCTAGAAAGAACCACCCCAGGGTATGTTATCCGGAGAGAATTCCAACAAAAAAGACTGATTGTAATGGTGTTTAAAAGAGCCCTCGCGTGGCTGTGTAAAATTTTGTCAATGCCTGCGTCGAGACTACCTAGAACCCTCTACAATGAACTCTTGACCCTTGGCCAGTCTCGGGCTTGTAGACGATACAACTGGGTGGACCAAATGAGTCATTATTTTAAAATTTTAAATAAAGAAGACCTCTGGGTGGGCCAAAACCCCAGGACCCTTAGAGCGAATATTAAACTGCTGACGGAGGCCCTGCACCAGCTGCTCTTCAGGGAGGATAGCCGCAGAATAGGCGATTCCGGATACACTCCTTTCTATAGGAATCTTGACTTCTGCCAGGGAACGATTCTTTCGCTGAGGGTATCAATCCACAAAATGCGTGTGGTTCACCAGGCACGACTAACAAACTCCCGGGTGATCTATTTTTATTTTGGGGGGAATACCTACAGAATAGATCCTGATGAGCTGTGCTCCATTTGTAACCTGAGAAAAAAAGGAGACATTACTCCACATTATGCGCGAATGTCCAATATACGGCAGCATGAGATCACATTACATGCCACTTCTTGATGGGGAGACTTTGGTGGATGCTCTCTCCCCCTCAAATGCCGCCGGAATCAACAATTTGTTCTTTTATTTGACTGGAGCTCTCAGACTTAGAGCTTTCGCGCTTGACGAATAAGGTCATTGACGGTTTGTCGTTAGCAAACGGAGTCTCTCTCAAAATGCGCTTGGAATAGTGGAAATTGTTTAAATTGTGTACTGCTACTTTTAACTATTTGTATTTTGAACATATCTATATTTTTTTTGTATCTATAATCGGTTTTTTGGACAAAGTGTGTTCACGGAACCCCTGTAATGAGCAAAAAGCTCAAATAAACAGCTAATAAATAATAATAATAATAATAATAATAATAAAAAAGTTTCCTGTAAAAGGAAACTTTTGAGAAGCAGAAAAAAGGAAAAAATCAAAAATCGATTTCATAAGGCCCTCCTAATGAGGATATTTAAAATTTTTTATTTTTACCATCATGTAAGTCAACTTATCTAGTTTTTCACGTGCATTATTGAATGAATCCCAATACTTTCTCCAGTGGCGTACCGGAGGGGGGGGGCGAGGGGGGCGGTCCGCCCCAGGCCCCGAGCCGGCATAGGCCCCCATATATTTATAAAAAAAAAATTTAATGAAAATTTCCCTTTGAAAGGCCCCGGGGCCCTCAGGGCTCAAGTAAAAATGGGAAAATTTAGATAAAAAAAAAGAAGTAAAGTAAAAACAAAAAAAAAAAAAAGAAGTAAAGTAAAAACAAAATTTAATGAAAATTTCTCTTTGAGAGGCCCCGGGGCCCTTGGGGTTCAGGGATATACGGTATTTTAAAAATATTTTTGTGTCTGGAGGAGAGACCCCCCCAAAAAAAAAAAAAAAATTCAATATAAGGCCCCCTCATCTAGTGCCGCCCCAGGCCCCCAACTGCCTCGGTACGCCTCTGACTTTCTCTATATAAATATTTCATATATAGGGTAAGAGAAAATAAAAAATCCGATAAACCCCAAATTAAAGTGGGTTTGATTAATTGAAAACAAAAAAAAAATCAGTAGATTTTGCCCACCTGGTGAAATTCTATCCCAACCCTGCCTGGCGGAGCCTTTTTTTGGATATTTTTAAATGATTTTATTTGAGTTAATAAATATTACTTGTGATTTTTTAATATTAAATTTTTAAAATATTTTATGTATAATTGCACATACCGGCGCATATATATCAATTAATACTACATAACAAAAATGATCAAATGGTCTATATATGAATCTGCCACTGAATATTACATAAATAATATTTATTAACGCAATCAAATGATCTCAATATATATATATATATATATATATATACCACGGGGGGAGGTTCGGGCTTGAAGTTAGGGTAGAGCTTTTTTAATTAATATTAATTAATTCTATGAACAAAATAATATTTTTTATTATTAATTATCTACGCAGAATTTTATTCTTCGCTTCAATTATTTTAGTTATCAGTGATATACTAGATTGGTAAAAAAATTAACAAATATTTCCTGTTAAATAAAATAATTAAACATTGCATGAATTTATGTTATTATAATTTTAATTTATTTATCTTTATTTATTTTATTATTCCTTACAATCATGAATAATTTATTTACGATCGTAGCTTGCAAAATTGTTTTTAAAGTCAAGGCCAAGGTGAAAAAAATAAAACTATTTAATCAATTGAACGAGATAAGTGAAAATTTTTTTCTAAACTAATTTGGGAAATTAAAATTTCCAATATTATGATTTTTTTTTTCTTCAAAGTTTAATAATGAATGAATTATTTTTTGTATAAGTTTCCAAAGAAACGAGTTTTAAAAAGGAAATGGCATCAAAATAAAATCAAGGTGATCTTTTCAATTAGATTGGAATATAAATTATTTATAATAAAATAAACAGTTGAAAAAGGCAATGTTTTTAATGTTTTATTCTCGACTATCTATTTTAAATATATTTAGAAGTTGCGAAATCATTTTTTAAATCAGTGGCGAACCTCTGCCGCGAGCCCTGATTTTTTTATTTATCTATTATTCTTTGAATAGTGAACGGTCTCTTTATCTCTAGTTTTTACACCATTAATATTTTTCTTACACTGTCTTCCCACTCAAAAAAAAATAGTGGTAAAAATGTTATTTTAGAAAGGAGTGACTATTTTTCGAAAGTCATTTGAAACGTTTAATAAAAATGCAGAAAATTAGTGTTTGTATTTTCTCCTCTAGAGATTTATTTTTGCTTTCTGAGAGAAATTAATTGTAAAAATAAGAATATCAAACAAAAGAGAAAATACTAATTAAAATAAATATTTAATTTTTAATAAAATATATCCGGTAAGAAAATATCTTTTATGGTAAATGAAAATTTTAAAGCTAAATTTTTCATAGATAGGATTCATTAAATTAAAGAAAATTTTTTAAGATTTTGAGGCGCACATATTTATTAAGAGAGTGATAAAAATAACAATCCCCACCTTGAATATTACTAAACCAATAGTTGAAAAAATTCTTTCAATTCTTTCCCTAATAAATCGATTATTTTCTTTAATTTATCTATGTCATCTTGTTAATTTTTTTAATAAACTCAAAGTGAGAAATTAAAGAGAGAGAAATATTACCAGGCGAAGCGGTTCTCAATCATCGAGATCATGGCGTGTGACACATTCTTTTGGTCTTTGGTGAGACCAGCGTCGAGGTCTTTGTCAAATCGTTGACTCAATTCTTTGACAATAATAGCACTATCTGCAATCTCTTCACCGTTCAACTCAACAAAAGGCAGTTGACCTTTCTTTGAACGTAATTTTGTTTTGTGATCGACATTCTGAAACAGAACAAAAAAAAGATAAATGAATAGATGAAAAGTTATTAAAAAAAAAAAATAAAAATAATTCTTAATTATCCTATTTTTGAATTGATGAAATTTAAAAAATCTCTCATTTATTCTAGTGACGTTCAAGTCCAGATGAAGAGGGTAATTGGACTACAAAACGTTTTCAATTAAGAAAATATTTGTTTTGATCTTAAAAGTAAATTTGGCTAAATAAAAAAAAAAAAAAACGCCTTATATGACAAAAAAGGCTCTCTAGAATCCTTTTCTGTTAAACAGGTTGTCTACACCCAAGGCGCTCTCGATCTCTATTCTTTTGTTTATATTTGCGAATTAATCTTTTGGAATGTATTTATTTTCTTGATCTCCTCAAGCGATAAATATTTTTTTAAGTCACACAAAAACACTTTTAAACTTTCATTATCTCGAATCTAACAGTACTTTTTACAAATTTGTTTTTATTTCTCACATAAATTAAAATATTATAAAATTTTAATATTTATAAACTAATTTAGTATTCATATAATAAATTCATTGCAGTGTTGGAAATAAAATTAATAAAATTTAGGTCTCAGGAAATTGAATTCAATACATTTAATTATTATTATTATTATTATTATTATTATAAATTTCTTTCTTTTAAAGAAATGCGTTTTTTTTTCTATTAATTTATTATATGGGAAATTATTAATTAGTTATTCATATTTACAATAGAAATTCCGAACTGAACTTGTGTCAAGGATCCGGGAAGATTCAAGGAGATGGAAAAATTTTGAAAAAATCAAGAGCTCTGAGGTTTTGATTTTTGAAAATGAGCAGGCTCCATAATCATAATTTATTGAATAAGAGGGGTGACGGTTCATCAATGAACCAGAGATAAGTCAGCACTAAATTGATTTCTTTTTATCCCTAGGAGATTTGCATCATGTGGCTGCGACCACGAGTTATCCGAACAAAGGCCAGTTTTCCCTCAAAAGTTGGGTCGAATAAAAAACGACTTGCTTCTTTACTAAATTTGGGACTCCGAAATACGGAATAATGGCTTAAGATAAAGACAGTTCTTTCTTTTTTTTTTTATATATATTTTTAAATTATTAAAAAAATGTCGGATGAAAGACATGAAATGACGCACGCAACAAAGAAAAAAGTAATTTCCTCTAATCTTTCTTTTAATGAGTTTTGTAAGCCTATATTTTGGAGTTTTTTTTTTGTTTAATATTATATACATCATTATGCTTTGAAATAAGAATATCAGAGGATGCCTAAAACAAAATAAAATGGAATTTCCGTACTTTGCCAAGTGTTATTTCTACAAAAGAAAGTATAGCACTGGCACTAACTTAATTGCCTTTAAAAGACATAATAGCATCTGTGGACTTTCAATCAAATTAGAAATTAAAATAAAAGTATTCTTCATTTAAAGTTATTTAATAATTAAGGACCGTAATTATTATATATGTAGTGTCTAAAAAAAAGCAAATTCATTTTTTAATCTAAGTCAATGGGGCAATTAAAAGTCATTATGCAAAATTCTCTGTATGGCTGTTGATTGTTTTACAAATTTTCTAAAATGACTTTTAACTATCCAAATGACTTTATTTAAAAATAATAAATGTGTTTATTTTCTAATGAAGAATTTTTAGATTAAAGAGAAAAAAATTTAAGAAATTGATTGACAGGTGCATTGTTCATTTAGAACAGAAATCGACCAGAAAACAAATCAGGACTTTGCTAAGTTGCCAAATTCAATATTTAAGCTTTTGGCTAATAATCAGATCAATGATTCGGACTCCGTCTCTAATGACTAGCAATTAATTAAATAAATATGGATATAGTCACTTTGCCTTTTTTACAGTATTCAGACTTTTCCTTTCGCACGACCCACACAGGTTGAGAAACAGATAAGCCTGATGTATACTAATTTTTAATTATACACAAAGACCGATAGAGGTATATTAATGATAATGATAATCTAGTTCAATGAAAATCCCAAGTTAAAAGATACACTTGCGTTAATTCCGGGTTAAAAAATAAATTATGGGTCCTCCGAGTCCAAAAAAAGGGTTTTCGCGACATGGTCTGTCTGTATGTGTATGTGTCTGTGTCCTATTTTAAGCAAGAAGAAATTAAGCTAAGTGGTCGAAATTTTATATTTAAGTTAGGGTCCCTGAGGCGTAAAAATAACCTTTTGATCAGCATCGGCCAAAGAGTACTACTGATGTACTTTTTCAGTTTTTTTGATTTTCTCAAAATTCGCTCCAACGATTTTTTTTAAATTTATAAATCAACTATTTTTTAGATGCTCTTTAAAATGTATATTCTCATTTTGCCAATGAAATCTTCTGAAGACCACTTTACTCTTGTACTTCATAGGCAAGATAAGAGAAATGGTTGCCATGGTAACAGAATATAAATATTTTTCTGTTTATAAATTTTACATCTTGAATTCAAATGTGCCGTACTGCCGGAAACTATTTTTAAATACATTTAATAAACAATTCAAATGATGTCTATTCAATGATAAATTCTTCTTTAGAAGAGAATAGTCAATTAAGTTAAATCAAATGAGATTATTGAAGTTTATTTACACAAGAAGATGATTTGGTGTTCTTGTGGAGCAATTATCAAATGAAAGAAAAATTGAGGATGAGTGCAGGTTGCTCTATAAACCCACCCATCCAGATAGAGCACCCTCAGAGGCTGCCTGGAGATGTCTGGGATGGCCTGTTGCTAGGGAGCGCGGAGCTAGCCACCCCCGCATCAGCTGCGAGCCCGGCCGGGCCAACCAACGGCACACCCTTTAATAATTAGCCCCCCACCCCCACCCCCCGTGTAAATATTACCCATCGAGTTGGATCAAAGACATAGTTATCACACAGGCGAATGACATTTGTTTCTAAAAATAAATCAGAGAGTGTTAGAAAGGGAATACCGACGGCAGGAGGGAAAATACACAGCACACACGTGAAAGAGGGTAGTTGTTTCCTAAACTCGCCCCCACCACTGACTCAATCTATTCGGTGTGGTGGAGTATTGATCAGACGAAGAAGGGTCCGACACCCCAGCTGTCTGGACACTCCAGACGGGTAACAAAACACTCATTCGGATGGGGGACCCGCAGCTAACACATTGCTCTACTTTTCATCAGCTAATATGTAATATAAATCAAATGAGCCGGGGGAGGGAATTTTTAAAACGAAGCTCTAATTTAATCATTTTTATTAATACAATTAAGTTGAATAACTTTTAAACATCATATAAAAAGAAATAGAGCTTAGAGAATTGATATGGATGAAAATACATATATTTCAATTTATTGAATTTCTATATAAATACGTTTTCCCAGATTCTATAGAAATACGATTTTGGAAGAAAGAAACATCCGCATATATATTAATATATCGAGTCCTTCGGAGAGAGAATCGAAATGTAAAGGGTGGAGACAGATTTTTCTCTTACTACAAAAATAAAGTTGGCTACTACTTTCATAACAGAATTTTTTAAACAAGTGAGGTTTCAGAAGGTCATTCAATCCTTTTCCGGTGTGGATGTGAATTTTCTATTTATACAAAAATAGTTAGCGATTTCAAATAAATATATGTAATCAGACGGATAACTGGGTATTCGGGTAGGAAGGACTCTAGATTGGAACTCTCGTGAAACAGGAAACAGTCTGATATTTTATGAAGTGAAAAATTAAGTTCTTAAGCGAAAAATATTATTTATACCTTTAAAGAGGTAAGTAAAAAAAAAAATTTTGATCAAAATATAAATAATATCTATTAATTGCGCATTCTTTCAATTTAAATTTTGCAGCCTTATAAATGGAGACTCTAGGAAAAATAACCATGGTCGACAAGGTGTTCGGATCAGTGAATCTAGTACATTTTTTTTTATACTGAATTCAGATATGTAGTTAGAATTTTTCCATCAGGCACAGTTTTAGAGATGTAGAGAAAAATAAATTTTAATAGAAAATGTGCTCTAAAACGGCTCTTATTTTAGATTTAAGATTTTTTAAGGCGGCATCCCTTAAAAATATGCAGATAGTTATAATACAAATAAATTAAAAGATTAAAAGTTTCAGCCCAATCGGAGGTCATTTAGACGAGTTGCAAACAGCTAAAAGTTTAGAAAAATCGAATTTTTAGACTTTTTTCTTTGGACACCCCTAATGCAATTTTTATCATCCCTAAATGCAAAAAACATATATTTACGATATTCTATAGTTCTTTGACTTTCCAAAAATCATTCATTTGTGAAAATCTTGATTATTAACGAAATTATTAAGAAAATAGTTTATTCCTATGAGCAAAGTGCCTAAAAGTTAGGCAGCCAAAGTGTTTTTTTTTTTTTTTAACATTTTTTGATATCTATTTTGTTAATAATTACCTTATTAATCAACAGATTTTCACGAATGAATGGTTTTTGGAAAGCCAAAGAACTATAGCGGTTTGTTTGCAGCACGTCTAAATGACCTCCGATTGGGCTGAAACTTGTAATTTATTTGTATTATAACTATCTGCATATTTTTAAGGGGTGTCGCCTTAAAAAGATCTTAAAATCTAAAATAAGAGCCGTTTTAGAGCACATTTTCTATTAAAATTTATTTTTCTCTATAACTCTAAAACTGTTTGATGGTGCAAAACTGACATATTTGAATTCAGCATGAAAAATACTTCTAGAATCTCATATCTTTATTCTTGTGAAAGAAAAAAAGTTCATTTTTGTCGACCAGAGTAATCGAATCCCCAAATCGCTCCTACAAAAGAGGCGAAGCCCGTTAAAGTCGCATAGCGCGGCAAGTGCAATCTATATATGACAATACTTTCACTAGCTAATTTTAGTTGTTTATAATACTTTATAAGTTATTTGAAATTAAATTTATTGTAATTTTATCTATTTTTATTTAGCAGTTTTGAAATATGAAAATTTTTTAGGGATTCTAATAAAAGAATAAAAAAAAATCGTTCTTCCAGATAGTAGACAAAATAAGAAATTCCACTTTCTTTGACCTCTTCAAACAACTATTTGTTACAGAAATTTTTTTCGATTATTTTTAAGGAAATAATTGTAGTGAACTTTCATAACTTTTACTTAAAAATCATGAATACCAGAAATTTAATTAACATTAATAACAAATAAACATACTTAATTTTTTTTTTTTTATATTTAAATTTATTTAGAATATAAAATTTCTGGTATCCATGATATTTAAGTAAAAGTTAAGAAAAATCCATAAATGTCAACTAAAAATTATTTTCTCTAAATTAATCGAAAACTATTTTAGTTATTGGAAGAGGTCAAAGAAAGTGGAATTTCTTTCTTTTGTCTACTATCTGTCCTAAATGAAAGAAAAAAATTTTATTTTATTGCTAATTACGTCTCACTAGAGTTCTATCAACTCTTGTTTCGTTTGTTGAAATTTTTTATTGATTTTTGCTTTTATTTACGAAGTTTGTTGAGAAAGTAACAATAAATTTATTTTTTTCATATCTAATTGTATAATATAGTTTATAAGTATCAATATAGAATTACAAGAGATTAAAATTTTAATAATGTAACGCTTCGAGTATATGAATAAATGATTGACAGATGTCAGCTTATAATATGCATAAAACCAAATGGAGCAAATTTAACGTTTTACATATTTCAATATAAACTTTTAATAATAAATTAGAAATGTCCAAATGACCGAAGATACTAAGTAAATTAATTCTCTTGACATTTGAGTTTTTTTTACTTTAAACAAAGCAAATCTTTCAAAATAAAGTATCTAATAAATTACGCCCTAAAGGTAAATGTATATTATGGTGGTTTTGAGTTTTAAAATATTTGCACAATAAATTTATGTGAAAGTGAGAAGATACGGGTTATTTTTCTAATTTCTTAAACCTCAAAACCTAAAAACACCCAATAAAAAATTCTGAAAGACTATTATTATGAACGTACAATGCAAAGTATATTAAGAAAAGATATTAAGAGAAGATATCTCATTATGATGATAGCATCCTTCATTAACTACTTTTTCGTGATGACCCATTCATAGATTATTTAAATTTTTCAAAGAATATGCTTATTTATGATATGACACCATTAGCGTGATAATAATATAAAATAACAGTATTTCTTCAAAGAAATAAAGAAGAAGTATTCCTTTAAAGTATAGTATAGGCCCTAATAATAAATTATTGAGAAGTAAATAAAGATTCTAATCCTACTTAATTTTATTTCGTAAAATATGGATCATTTTTTAGTAGCGTGAGAGATTTTTGCCAGGCAGTATCTTAATCGACTCTGGCACATAATAAAAAGAAAAGAAATCAAATCAGTGGTTAAAGGAACAGGAGCAGCCGAAAATAAGTCTCCCATTTTCAACAAATTTTTGAGACGTTTCGAGGTAAACAAAACAAAACACGAACAAGGCCTTTGAACTTTGAGAATTTTCAAGATTTTACTAAAACTTTAAACATTCCCATTGTTTTTGTCCACAAGGGACTAAATTAATTTCAAATTACAATAAAACGAGAAATTTATTATTTAGAATATTTTATTGCTTAAAATTACCTCAAATAATAAATAATTAATAGAAGGAATAGGGATAGATTAAATTGTTTCATCTGTTAAAGTTCCTCAGCATAAATCTGTTCATATTTCTTTTTCATTTCATAATTATTTGTCAATCGTATTTTTCAGTTCGATTATATTGATATAAAATTATATTTAACAAATATGTGAGTAGTTTAGTGTTTAGTCAAATCCGAATTGAGGTATTCATAAATATCAATATCTTATTCAAATGAATAGGTCTCGAAAATTATTTAAATAAAATTATATACAAGTTGTCGGAGTTATCAAAAGAAATTGTACAGTGCTTCAAGGCTTTTACTTTTTCATATTATTAATTCTTAAACTTGACAGCGACTTTTTTCCGAAAATAAGAGACTTTTTTTCCGCTCTCTTCTTATATTAATAAAAATAAACGAGCTTTTTCAACTTTAGTTTTCTTGAAAAATAAATACAGAGATAAACTGAAGGTTTAGTGCGATTTAAGGCTAAAACTATCCAGTTTTCATCCAAATATTGACTCTTGTAGGCATAAAACAACACTGAGCCTCAGCGTTTTTTTACGGAAAAAGTGGGCCGCACATCAAAAAATGTTGGGAACCGGGGGGGGGGGGGGGTTGTTGTATATAATAAATAAATATAAGTAAATTTTTTTTTTGGGAACGGTTAAACGATTTTATATTTTGAATAATTATTTACTATTCCCGATAAGGTGATTTTATTTTTGGGAAAAATTATTGAACACCTTAACAAAGTTCTTAATTTTTAAAAATCCCTCTTATTGGATCTTCTAAGTCAATAAAAATAATAATGTGAGGAGAAATACTTTCCCCAGGACTAAAAAAAATATCTCAACGAAATTAAATTTTTTTTTCGTATTTGTTATTTCACTCTTTACGGTATTTCACGAGAATCAAGGGGAAAGAAAGAGACATGAATTCACTGATCTAAAAATTGAGATAATAATATAATTATATTTAATTATTATTTTATATATAAAACAATAGAAATTTGGAAACTTATAATTAGCTTTTTTTTAATTATTAGTTGTCTTTTATTTACTTTTACCACTAAATTAGTAACTAGCATTTGTTATTGTAGGGTTATGGAATTGGCATTCCCATTATTATATAATTTACAATGTGAATATATAATTTAAACTGATGTTACCAACACACAACCAAATAGCACATTAGATATAAAAATTATTTTACTTTTATTAATATGTCTTTAATAAAAAACTAAAAAATCGATTGTTTTGATTATGTCATTTGTAAATAATTCAATGATTTTGGAATTAATTTTATGAAAGTGGAAGTAAGAGAAATTGTAAAGTGATAAATTTAAGCTCCATTAAGTTTAAATGACTCCGATATTGAAGATTTTGGCAGAGGAGAGAGAGATAAAATGAAATTTTTCATTTTGTTTTTAATTTATTTTTTTGGCCAAAAGCTTTAGCCATCAGGCCATTTTTCTATCTATTTTACATTTTTTTTTTTTTTTTTATTAATTTTAGAAATAGTTGAAATTTGTTGACTTTGAAAATATGAAGGGTGGTCTGCGCTGAGACTCCAAAAAATGTCATATCAAGATGTTAAAGAGTTAACAATTTCAAATTCGCTGTTATAAAGCCTTTTAACTTATTAATTGGCCCATGACCTATGGCTCAGGGGTAGAGCTTCTTCTGGTGCCAAAAGGTCGAGGGTTGAAAATTATTTCAATTGAATTGGATACCAATCATGAAATAAACAGGGGACGTGGTATAAATGCCGAAAAAGACCTTTAACAAATTAAGTAATTGAAAAAAAAAATAACACCAAAAGGTTAAATTTCATCAAAAAAATTAAAACGATTAATAAAATTTTAAATTATAAAAAAGATCGCAAGACAAAACAATTAATTATAGTAGAAAATAAACACTGTTATTTTATTCATGCGTTAAAAAGAATAAAAATTTATGAGGTGAATGTTAATCTTCCATTTAAATTGAACAGAATTGTTGTTCATGAATAAATCATTATTTAAAAAGAGCATTAAATGGACAAATCTTCCAAGTAGCCCTTCTACCTTATTAAAATATTATTGGCTTCTAAATCCTAATTGAGTTTATGATATTTAGTCTATCTAAACAAATTATAAGTCTTGAAAATGGTCTTTTTTAAATTAATTGATAATAAACGCAGTAGGTAGCATAAAACAATGATTTTTTATATCATGCTAAAAGGTAAAATGTGTAAACAGACCTGAGTGTTATTTGTTTTAAAGCAATTTTAAACTCTCTCTTTTTTTCATTAAATCAATTAATAATTTATTTTTAGAACATGTAGTCCCGATACGATAAATTAAAATCCTATTTAACTCTTGTTTCACAGAGTGTTTATTTGTAAAACATATTTCCGCCACTTATTCTGTAGCCCGCTGGTTGCGTGACACGTTTATGATCCGAAGGTCGCGGAATCAAATCCTTTTTTTTTTTAATTGAATTTAAAAGAAATAAATATACCTTGTAATCTGAACCAATATTAGATATTTTAGAATATAAGAAAAGTTAAAAGGCCAATATTTATTGAGATCCACAATTTTATCAGCATCCCCTGGAGTCAATCTTTTGTGCAAATTAAATTGCAATTAGGACATTTGTCTCTCTCCTCTTTTATATCTACTTATGGAGGCGAAATTATAGGTCCTGATCCCCCCCCCTCCCTCAATAAATTTCTGGCTATGCCTTTGAAGGACGTTAAGAGGAATTTATTTATAAAAGTAATCACGGAGAATCCAGTGGAAATCAAAAAGAACTTCCTCAATTAAGAATTAAGTCCGATTAAGAATCTTCTAGAGGTCATTTGGTTTTTAGATACCTAACTTAATAAACGAAAGTATCTCTAGTAAATAAATATACAGTAGAGAATACAATGAATTCCGAATGAAAAAAATTCCATTCTTTTCTCAAGTTCGAACCGGAGAAAAATAGAAAAATAAAACAAAGGTATTTTTACTAGAACAAAATCTGGAATCAAATACAGTAGAGTCTTGCTAATCCAAAATTATGATCGAAACGGTGATTTTGTTTTAATTATTATAAATAAAATTGGCTGAAAAAACTTTATTTTTGAACGGAAAAATAATTCGAAGCCTGTGTTTTTATTTCATTAGTGATTATATTATCATCCTGTGTGTCGATGGTAACCACACATTACTCGAGGTAAGGCTGTTATTTTTTTTTTCTTCTTTAAATGTCACTCTTTTCAGCTCCCTTCTCAAGAATCAGACTAATTGCCAGGCCTTCTTGCCTTCTCTTTATTTAGGTCGAGTCTTTCATTTTTTGTGCCAATCCCCAGGAAAGAAGCAAATAGCATCTCTTGTATTATTTTTTTAAGGTAGTTTAAATAATAAATCTTCACGGGAATTTTAAAATGTTATCAATGTTTTAATTACTCGATAAAAAAAGAGTTCAGAGAGATGCTTGTAGACAATTTTATTATTATTATTTTTTTTTTTAATAAAATATAACCTGTTGAATAAGTTGGTAAGTCGCCAAAATAATTCAATTAACAATTCCCAAACGAGTAATAAAACATTTAAAAGAGAAGCTTTGAATTCATGAATTTATTATTTGTATATTTAGGCCCATATAAAATAGTCAAATTTTGTTATGGAGATGATTTGAAATAAAAAAAAATCCTAATGTAAATTATTAACTAGTATGTTTTTTTTAATTTTTTTAAATATACGATTTAATTTAATATACGATATACTCTTATTTTATTCACTGATGGGCAGGATCGTGATCATTTTAGATTTAAATCCGAAAATCCGTTCCGATCCAGGATTATCATTTTTGCTCTCTGGATCTAGGATCTTTTTCAAAGGATTAGCAATTCTGAATTTGTAAGATACTTTTCAAAAAATTGCCAATCCTTTAAAATTTTTTACTTTTTACTAAATATTTAAAAGTATCAATCCTTTTTATTCATCCAACGCCTAAAAATCAAGTCCTGATGGGATTTACTGATCGAATGGCCCGAGCTTGTCGGATCGGATCGCTAATCCTTTTTAAATGATTTTGCCCATTCCTGGTCGTATTTTATATTTGAGAGCAAAATGATAATAAACATTTTAAAGAGCAGAAAAAAATAATTGATTTTTGAATTTTAATCAAAATCGTTAGAACGAATTTTGAGAAAATCGAAAAAACTGAAAAAGTTCATCAGTAAAGTACTAGTACTCTTTGGCCGATTTTGTGCAAAAGCTGCGTGTCATGTGCCTAACTTAAATATAAAACTTCAACCTCTTAGCTCTATTTGTCTTGAGGTATTTTGTTCACAGACAGACCATGTCGCGAAAACCACTTTTGGATTCAGAGGACCTCAAAACGTATCCATCAAAATCTCGACATCGAATTTTTGACATGAATCGAATACGTTCTATCTCTACATATTAGCATATATAGAGGTAAGAGAAAGTAAAAATTAAGACATATAGAGTAAAGTTTATTTTGCAATCAAAATTGATTCGTCGTATCAAACCAAATTTAACATTTATATAATTATAAGAAAAAAAGAGGTACTATGACAGCCTTAAAAAAACTTGCATTATAAGGAGCTGATTTCCTTTCCTTTTTTGCAATCCTGATCTCTCAAGCATCAACTCATCTCATTAAATAAACATACTTGTTTTTGGGTAAAGTGTGATTTATTTGTATAAGATTCAACAAAAACGAGGGGCCGAAACGTTGTATCTTATACAAATAAACCCCACTTCACCCTAAAACAAGTATTTTTAATTAATAAAAACAATTGGGTTAGCACACATATAGATCTGACTAAGAAAACTGTTGAAACAAAATATAATTTTAAATATTTATACATACACTTACGAAGAGAGTTTATTATATTTATTAATCGAGACATTAATGTTCATGTCGAGAGACTAAAAATGCTTGAAAAGGCCTTGAACGAGACATTTCAAATTTTTTTTTAGCATCTATTTGCTGACTAAATTCTTAGGGGACCAATGAATAGAAGTAAAAATACTGAGGGGGTCATTCAATAAAACTTATGCCTTTAGAAAATTAAGGTGATCTTTTATATAAATATTGATATTTACTTTCGTCTAAAAAAAAAAAAGAAATTTTCTAAAAAGAAAAATAACAATTTTAGTTCATATAACTCGCGGTTTATAATCCATATATTCATTAGGGGTGAGTATAAACCAGAGTTAGAAATTTTTTATTGTTCTCATTATGAGAAAGATTTTTTAATTATGGCTCTACCTTTTTTATTTACTTAAAATCTTAACAAGAGATAAAAGTTGAGAGAAAAAGTTTTTACATTTTTTTTTTATTGATGTTAAAGCTTCATTTACGGTTAAAACCTCAGAACTCGCAAAAAAAATCCAATTTGTTGTTAAATAATTTCATAAGACACTTAATAAAAATCAGAATATGACATATGATTTACTTATCAAAGTTTTATTATTAAGCATTTTCATATTTCATTTGTTAAGATTCCCTGACAGTTCAATGAGACGAATATTTCTAAAAGAAAATTGTGTTTAAAGAACTTTTTTTTAAAGATATTAACAAAGAAGATTTGATTGGATTTAAGTACTTTAAATTAGTTTTTTTTTTTTTTTTAGGTTACTACAAAGTAGAGAGTTAGAGAGTTTTAATAATAGCATAAGATACTACGACTGACTAACTTTTCAAATAAAAAAATACTGTAATTTTTTTTATCTTGTTAGATAGTCTGTATGTATTTCAATATATTAATATTAAGGATTGAAAATATTTCTTGATAATACGGTATACAGTAGAGTATCCAGGTGGGGACGAAGGGGCCCCCCCTCCGCCCGCCACAAGCGCGTCAAGCTTTTGGCGCCCCTCGCGCATCAGGCTTTTTCCCAAAATCTCCGCCATTTTTTTTTTGAAATTTCATAATAAATTCATTTTATATGACAAATCCGGAGGAAAATTGCAAAAAAAAAAGCTCGAACGAGATTCGAATACTAAAAAAGTTCTATTTTTCGATAATTTTTTGCCTAAAAAATGAGTTTTTTCGAGAAAAGAAATTGATTTTCGAATTAATTAATCGGGATTTTTTTATTTAATCCATTAGAGTTTCTCTTCCTCCAAATTAACATCACATTTAGTCTGATCTGATTAGCCGTTCGGATTCTACTTTCAAATTAGAATTTATCGCAGCGCGGTAAAATGAAGTGATAGGAAAAAAATAAATGGTGAAATCTTTAGATGAATGAGAAATAAAAATGCTGGAGGTACTTTCAGGCCAAATTTTAATACCACTATACAGCCGACGTTTCGGGGGACTCAACGCCTCCCTTCATCAGGACTAATGTGGTTTTAAACAATGAACCCTCAACGGTTTAGTCATAAGAAAATGAGCCAATAGTCCAATTTCGCCTGCTGGTAAAAAGAAAGGCATTCGAGGCGAGTTCTCATTATAATTATAAGCGAGAACTCGCCTCGAATGCCTTTCTTTTTACCAGCAGGCGAAATTGGTACATTGACTCATTTTCTTATGACTAAACTGTTGAGGGTTCATTGTTTAAAACCACATTAGTCCTGATGAAGGGAGGCGTTGAGTCCCCCGAAACGTCGGCTGTATAGTGATATTAAAATTTGGCCTGAAAGTACCTCCAGCATTTTTATTTCTCATTCATCTGTCTGCGCCAGGCTTTCCCAATCATCAATTGAAATCTTTAGCTGAAAAATCATTTTTCTAACCGTATATTCAACATAATTATTAGGTTAGACAGAGGAGATATTCAAGCCGCCAAACTTTTTTCGTGCATGCCTTCCTACCCGGCCACTATAGACACATGCCTTGTAAGATATTGTCACGTCAAAAAAAGGTCAAACGAAAAACGAAAAATTGAATCTAAAAAGCAGTTTTTATTAATTTTTGAAGCCAACAAGTGAATACCTCAAACAGAAAAAAAGAATACTTTTCCCTGAGGGAAAATGCATTAAAACTCATTTAGAGTTTATTTTACTAATAAATATGAGAAAAGAAAAAATAGTGTTCTACGTTATCTGCTGATTTAGTGAAATGGGACTTTTACATGAACTTAGAACATAAAGGGTGTAGAGAGAAACATAATACTCAGGAGCCTCCCTTATCGTTTAGTAATATAACCAAATATATCGAGACAATTTTCACGAACAAAGAAGAATAGAATATGAAGAGCAAAGGTGATCACAAACATCACTGAAGTCTATTCAAGATAAAATAAATGCGGAAAAGTTAAATATAACATGCTATATACACAGTGACAGTACAGACAGAATTCAGTGGGTGGATTTCAGTAGAAATTCGAAAAAAATAAATAAATATATTCATGAATATAGCACATTAACATATAAATGGTAAAAGCAAATATGAATAAAATTATATACTATATTTCATTTAATCAATATAAGGATGATATTCGTAAAACTAATAAAAAAATTTAAATTTTTATAATATTTGAACGACTTTATAGGTAAAAATCCGGTGTGACTGGTCGCACAGCACGCAACTTTATCTTCGATAATTGAAAGTTGTGTGCTGTGCTTGTCACACTAGATTTTTTATGTCGACAAATATTTAGTTTCCACCGATATACTAGAATTCAACATGTAAAATTTATAAACATGAAAAAAATTTAAATTTTATATTAATTAGATTAAATTTTTTATATTTTTTTTTGTTACCATTTCTCCTATCTTTCCTATGCATGTCAAGTACAAGAGTAAAATGGTAGTTCAAACAATTTCAAGGACAAAATGAGAATATACATTTTAAAGAGGATCTAAAAAATAATTGATTTTAATCAAAATGGTTGGAGCCATTTAAAGAAAATAGAAAAAAAAAAACTGAAAAAGTACATCAGAAAAGTATTAGAACTTTTTGACCGATTTTGTTCAAAACCAGTTTTTTTCATGCTTTAAATTGAACACAGGCCATTTTGCGGGACCCACTTTTTTGGATTCAGGGGACCTCAAAAAAATATGTATTTCCATCAAAATCTCATAGAATTTTTGACATGAAACCAAAACTTTCTCTCTATACTGTTGTACAGTAAAAATCAAAATGTTAATAAGATTAAAAATCTCGACATCGAATTTTTGACATGATCGCAATACTTTCTCTCTATATATATTACATATATAGGGTAAGAGAAAGTAAAAAGAAAAAATTTTAGTCTTAAAACTCGTATGTTTATAAATTCAATTTTGCTCAGCACTTTCTCTTCGGTAATTGAAAGTTGTGTTTTGTGCTTGTCGCACCAGATTTTATATATCACATATATTTAGTTTTCCTGTGGTAGGTTAGAATTCAAGATCTAAAATTTATAAACACAGAAAAACATTTATATTGAACAAACAGACGGACCATTTTGCGAGTCCCACTTTTTTGAACTCGGGGGGCATCTCAAAACGTGTAATTTTGGCTGCTTTGACTTGGAATTTTTCATCCCTAATATTATTCTTTAATAATAGTTAGAGAAAATAAAATGAAATTAATTAATAATCCAAATAAAATCTTTGTAAAAATAAACCAATTAATTTTCACATGTTTCCGAATAATATATTCAGGAATTATTTTATGACAAAAAGTTTTTTAACTATCCAGACTTTCCCATCCTCCAGGGTACGACGAAAGAAAAAAAAAAAGGACAGACAGTTAACATTTGTTTTTATCTTGTGATTTATGCTTTATTTTTGTTAAAGGAAATCCTTTGTTTTTTTTTTTTTTTTTTTTTTTTTTGCATATTTGGGTATCTTAACTTTTATTAACGCAGTTTTTAAGTAAAGATAAATTTCTTTGTATAAAGAAAATATATATAAACTTATTGATAGATAACAATGAAATATGGCTTACATTAAAACTCCTTGGTTAAATTTTGTGAGGATCAAATCGTCTGCTCTTGGCAAAAGAATCCTATTAAAAATAAAATTAAGTGCCTACAAACTCACAAAAAGAAAAAACTATTTTTAATAAGCTACTTATAAGATAAAGTTTATTTTGATCTCAAGAAGGGCCCCTCATCTATTTCCAACTGTCAGATACAAACAAACTTTTTTTATCGAATCCGAAAAAAAATATATTAATTGCAACATTTTTTGTCGAGTTTAAGATTCATAAAATGGAAATGTACATCCACATTTAAATAAGAAATTCTTTTTTATATGAATGTCGCCATTAATAAGAGTCCTGAGGCATTTTCTTCTTGGTATATCCAGGACAGAGGGGTGAAACAGTTCGAAAGAAGTAATGCCTTTTTTTTTCTATCTTTCCTCCCTTTCTACGCAGACACGCAGAGAGTACACAGACACGCACGGCCATTTTCCATGAGCTGGCGGCGGCCTGTCGCGTTGCCATGGCAACCGAGCGCCTCGCTCCGGGCGTCGCCCTCTACGCTTGCACCCCCGCCAACCCCACCACGCGGTCTATTGTTGCCCTTCTAATACCCCTCGAATTTTTTTGCTAGGCTGCTCTATGAAAACTAATGCGATTCCTCTGTGCGTGTTTTTTACTAACTATCGATTTGAATTTTGCATTTTATATAATTCATTAATATTTTTTTTTTTTTTTGTTTTTCGGAATTTGAGGCCATCATTTATGTATTTTGGAGTAAACAACATAAATTTAGTTAAATTATTTGTTAGCTAATAAACTTCTCTGTATGAGGGTATTTATACTTGCTGGATTATGTAGCAATTGATAGTGTAGAAGCTTCATCAATTTTCATTTATATATAAAAAAAATCTGGTGTGACTGGTCGCACAGCACACAACTTTCTCTTGCCTATGATAATCGAAATTTGTGTTCTGTGCTTGTCACACCAGATTTATTGTGTCGAGATATATTTAGTTTCCGAAGGTACGATACATCCGCCGATATATTACAAAGAGCATCTAAAAAAGAATTGATTTTTGAATTTTATTCAAAATTGTTAGAGCGAATTTTGAGAAAATCGAAAAAAACTCAAAAAGTACATCAGTAAAGTACTAGTACTTTTTGGCCGATTTTGTTCAAAAGCTCTATCACGTGCCAGAGGGATGCCTAACTTAAATATAAAATTTCAATCTCGTAGCTCTTTTTGTTCTTGAGATATTTTGTTCAGAGACACACAGACAGACCATGTGGTGAAAACCACTTTTTCGGATTCAGGGGACCTCAAAACGTGTATATCCATCAAAATCTCGACATTGGATTTTTGACATGAATCCAATACTTTTATCTCTAATATATATTGACATATATAGGGTTAAGAGAAAGTAAAAATTGAGTGTTAAAAACAGGCAGAGCCAACCTTTTTTGGAAACAAGGCCGCACTTAAAAATTCTCATGAACTTTACGGGTGCAACAACATATTAATACAGTATAATGACAAAATATATAAATGGAGCTGAGATGCAAAACTATCTATATCCACTAAATACTTTTTTTGGTAAATCAAAAAAAAAAAAAATTAAAAAAAAATGAGATGTTCATGGGTTTAAAGTAAGTAATTTGGGCAAGTTTCATTATGATGAATTTATAAATAAATAAGATATTGATAAAAATATGTTGGACAAGGACAGTGCAGCTCAACTTTATACATAAGCAGTTTTGTAATCGACCACTTAGGAGAATATATTTATTTACTTAGGATAAGGGGTGTTTTGAAACGCATCAATATCGAGATAACCCAGTTTAATCAAGTTGGGATTCCGTAAAATAAAAATTTTTTAACACCATGAATGTTTTGCAACTAAATGCATATTTAACACCATGTTTTTTTTATGGTAAATATACAATTAATAAGTTCAAATTTAGATTCTCAGCCACCGAATCAGTAGGGCACGAACTTTAACTCAATTTCGAAATATTTTGGATAAGGGAAGTTTTGTATCTGAGCTCCACATATGTTGGCCACCTCTGGTATAAATGATAGTTTCCAGAGTGCTACTCCTTTTTATTGATATTCTTGAAAAACAGACTTTAATGCCAGATTAATGAATGTTTATTCAAGATCTTTCAATTTAAGACTTCTTCACCTTTTATATACTAACAAATAAGATCAGCTTATTTTTAAATTTTTGAAAGTGATCTGAATTTATAAGAATGGATAGGAAAAAGAAATATATTAAGTAAAAATTATTTTTAGAAAAATCTCTTAATGAAACATTATTATATTTTTAGAAAAGTAAAATGATTAAGATTTTACTAGTGTGCCAAATTTATACAATCTGGTATTTTAAAGGGGGACAAGAAGCATCCTCAGAATTATTACTTGATGTAAAAAATTTTTAAAAATCCTTTGAAAGGAAATAATATTTGATAAAAAATTCCAGTTTATAATAATTGAGTGAGATACCAATTTATTTGAATAAATAAAATTATTTGTATCATTCAAAAAAAAGTATTTATTATAAAGAAAAGTTTCGATAAACTTAATTTGTATTTGTTTTTTTTTTTTTTTTTGACATCTTAATCAGATCTCTTTCTAAATTAATTGGTAGCTAATATAGTTTAGAAGCGTTTGGAAAACTCTTGACCCCTAGTACTGGCTGCACAAAAGGCCAGACCTATCTGCCCCAGGGCGTCTTTAATTTGTTCAATTTGATTTATTAATTAAACGTCTAAGGAAGAAATATAAAAATAGGTTAATTTAGTGCTAAACTTCTTCTTAGTCTTTAGAAGTTTGGATTTTGTTTTATACATTATTTATAACACAAAGTATCGATGGCCCCCGGGGGACGTTCCACAAGCTGATTGCTCGGAGTCACCAATCCGAGCTTTCACCGCACTTGGCTTAGCCGCAATGATTGTGGTTTATTAAATTATTTATTTAATAATTATTATTGTAGGCTATATTTCATTATGATATATATTTTCATTGATAATTATAATCAAATTTGAATATTGTCAAAATATAATAATTGTTATATCATATCTGTGATATTTGAAGAATTTAAAGTGGCTGTTGTATTTAAACAGTAGATAGGAAAGGAGAATGCAGCCAGGTATTAAGTCTCCACGAAATTAAACTCTCTGTTCAGGAAACAGTTTCGGCTTTAATGAGATAAAATCATCCTCAGTCCAATAGTTGAGAGTATGAACTCAAATAGCAAAACATTGAGTCAATAGTGGAGTTGTCATAAAGTCTGTATTATTTGATTGATTAATCAAAACAACTTTGTATCTAACTTGGCGCTCTGTATATATGACTGATAAGCATTGCATTGTATTTTTGTACAAACAATTAATGTATAATAATACAGACTTTATGACAACTCCACTATTGACTCAATGCTTCGCTATTTGAGTTCATACTCTCAACTATTGGACTGAGGATGGTTTTATCTCATTAAAGCCGAAACTGTTTCCTGAACAGAGAGTTTAATTTCGTGGAGACTTAATACCTGGCTGCATTCTCCTTTCCTATCTACTATATCTGTGATATTTTTATTTTTTTTTCACCAATATATTTAATTAAATGAAATAGTTGAATGATGAATTTATAGGGTGACTAGCCTAAAAGTATGACACATCACAAGAGTAGGGGGTTGTCAATAGTGGCATTAACTGAATCGATAAGTGCGTGCGAGGGGATCCAAGTCGCCTCTGTGCATAATGGATGGGATAGTAAGTTGGGGGTCGAAAAGTGGGGAAGCCTCCTGATTAAATACATTTCCAAGTATGATGGTACATCTGGCTTTCAAACCACTCATTTGAATCGAGCCCACATCGGTTTCGCACTTCCTTACTTTTAAAGGACAACATTTGAAAAAGGAATGCAACGGTGCATTCCACAGCTGACATTTTTGTTAACATAACCTTGAGGAGTAGTAATAAAATTTTCTAATATTTCAAAAGGGTAGTAATCTGAAACCTTTGGCAACTATCACCACTTATCTTCTGACAAGGGTAGAAAAGAGGGGGCTTCTTTGTGTATGGAAATATGAAAAAAAAAAAAAAAATTCTGTTTTGGATTTTTTTAAATGTGTTTCATTGTTTATATTTGGTTTGGCTTACAATTAACGGGTCACCGAGTCTTGAAGAAAGGGGGAGGGAGTTCTGCTCTGACTACAAACTGTCTGCCTGTAACGTTGTCTACTCATTAGTTTGTGAATAAGCTCATTAAGAAACAAATCTCCCCACACTCAAAGTTATATATATGTCATGCATGATTTACTATTCCGTACATAATCAAGAATTAGAAATCATCTAGTGAAATGAATACAAGAAATAATAAAAAATAAAGGAGGACATTTAAAAGATCTATTCTTATTTTTGTTTGTTAGTTTTTATTTGGCAACGTTAATAGAAGATGACAAACGTCTATTGTTCAAGTTAATTCAGCTATACGAAATAATATTATAATGGGTAAATTAATGTATTATCTAGCTCTGATAGAGAGTGAAGACAGTGAGAACATCTAAGTGAAATTGGATAAAACATTCAAACACATTGATGGCCTCTCTTTGAAAATAAATTGCCTAAAATGTAAAAAGATTTAAGAAGGGAGGAAAGCGATTGAGATTGGACCTTGCTTCAAATCTTAGGGTGTCGTCTAACCCCAATTCTAGATGATGAAAGTTTCTCAAATCCCTCTGTTTGATGTGCATTTCAGTTTTTTTTTCATGTCTTTTAAACCATGTGTTTTATAAAATTCCTTAAAAAAGATTAGTGCTCCGATCCATTGATAAAAAGTAGATTCAATAAATTTTTAATTCATATTATATTCAAACGACAATTTCATATCAGCATGTTAATTATTGAGGTGTCAAAGACTCATCTCCCCCTCACCCAAATGATGCCCCTATGTAAATAATTTGAAATCAAAAAATATTGAAGATGAATGACTGGTTGTCATAAACTCTAAATTATAATTTCAGAGAAAGCATTAAAAGACAGGAGCCTGGGTCATTTATCTCTCCCGGGTTGGTTGAGATTCAAGATGAGTTTAAACTCCCATGAGAAAATTGAATTAAATAATTTGATAGGACAATTGATTTGACCATCTTGATGTCCTTTCTTTACCCGCAGGCTTTAAAAAATGAATAAAATATAAATCTAATTTCTAAAGAAATTAATATAAAAGACCAAAGGGAAGTTCAATTTTGTTCTATAAATGATGAATGGGGTGAAAAGAGGCTTAAACTAGAGAAAAGAAAAAAGAAATATCCCGAGAGATGTTAGCGATGTTCCTGTCCGGAAATATAAAAAGTCTAATTAAGATTATTACTTAGAAATCAGAGCGAAACGGAATGGATGGTAGCAGTATGTGACTGATATACTTGCTGCTTTTTTTTTTTTTTTTGTTCTCAACAAAATTGCGACAAGTGGATTGATCTTTTATATACACCGTGGCATTGAGATGGCGATGGCTTCGAGAAAGAATCAAAAACCGGTTTATCGAGGCAGTCATACCGGCTAACAGCCACAAATGAAGAGAGCCACGCGCAGGCAAGTAAACCTTTCAAGCTCAATTTCAAACTATGCCGCTGATCAAGTAGATAATCCAATAAGTTTAGTGGGCTTAAAAGATGAATAGTTGATGGACGGTATAAGCATCAGGGACTTGTCTATAAATGGAGGACGAGTGCGCGTGTACTCGGCGGGCCTTGCCAAGGTTTCTTGCTGTTTTTGTTGTTGTTGACGAGCGTTGGCTGAGCAGCAGACACGGCTGTGAATCATCGCCTGCCTGGTGGCTGTTGCTTGTGCACCGGTGTTGTCTACACACGCAACTCACTACTCCGTGTGATGAAGCCAATGAACAATGCCTTTGAAAAATATTGATCTAACAAGTGAATTCTATCAAAAGACCAATTAGCTATTTTCTAAAGGCTTATGTTTTTGTAAACTTGTCCCTTAAGGTCATCATTTCCTCAAGTTGACAATAAAAAAAAAAACCCAACTCATTCTTTTGTTGATGTCCAGAGTAAATCAGGGGACAAAAGAATCTTCGGATTAAAAGCTCGAATAGGCTGCGCCCTTTGCCCATCTGTAGGCGTGGGTGGAAGGAGATGATTCTAGAAAAGCAGTTCCCAAGCAATGGCTCGAGGCGGTGCGGTCGAAAACATTTTTTTTAATAAGCCACATGGATGCGAGGCGTGCATGTACTCTTCACTCACAAACACAAGCTCTGAGGAATCTGGGGGCCTTCAGAGCAGCCGGAGATTTGGACCCTTTTTCACTTCTAATTATGGTTACAGACAACCGGGTGCGCGATCTTGAGCTATTTCTAAGGCGGAAAATTTATCTCCTTCAATAAGCACAAAGAACTTTTCAAAGGCTAAGGGCTTGGTCTTCTGAATGGAGAAAAAAACTTAATCGACATTTACTTATAAAAAAAAAAAAAAAAAAAAAAAAAAAACATGCATCTATTTCTAATTAAAGACTAAAAGTATTTTTCTTTAAGTGCATCTTGTGTTAGAAATAACCTAACTTAGATAAGAATAAGTCGAGGCGTTGGTCGAAAGTGTGTTCGCTGTTAGTAATTGAACTTTTTGCTTGAGGTCCGTGCACTAATGCATTAGTTCCGAACTAGACTCGGTATCCGGCGACATGGATATGCTTCATTGCGGCGGAGTGTCTGGAGGGTGAGGTGGGGTGGGGAAGAGGGGCATTAATTCCAGTCTCTCAGTATGGCTACAAACGCTTACGCTTGGTTTGATCGCCAAATAAAAATATTTCCATTCAACTTTATTTTTTATTTTTTGTCTAAGAAACAAACAATAAAATGGTTGACACTTATTAAGTGTCATTATAGCTTCCCGCGTTCTCAAGATCCGTTCGTTAACCCTTTCATAAGGACCCACGGAGAGAATAGCTTTTTTGCTTTTTTTTTAATAGCGTGGGGACATGAAAACCATTTGTCTCTGAAACATAAAAACATCCTTGTGTTTATATGTATGAGTGTGAGTGAATGTTGAGCTCGAGCATATTTTTAACCGAGTTTTGTTGAAATGTGCAACAAAGCAGAAATGCCTTTAATATTTTAAAACTGCACATCGCATCGTTAAACAATCGCGCCAATTGCATATTCCGCGCGACTTGACGTGAAATTGCAATCTCGTTTGTTGTTCATTCATTGCTCGGTTTCATAAACAATAAATAAAAACGAGAAAGCACAATTGATTGATGTCATCAAACCACGGATTCATTTTAAATGATTAATACAAAATTAAGTTCAAGATTTTCCGGGAAACAACTGACAAGTCATAATTCCTCTCCCCTAGCATCTTTCTCGTGTAGATAAGAAGCGAGGATAACAAAAAGAGGAGCGGATTGCGATGTGCGTGCGTGATCGTTCGCTTTGAGAGAAGTCAGGACCTCCTTGGAAGGCTTTCTCCCTTCTTGAGGAAGGAAGGGGACATGAAGCTGAGGGCTTAGACACAGCTGGGTTCAAACAACACTTTCTGATTCGAATGGTTTAAAAAATAATAAGCAGGCCGTGAGTGCAGATGGTGGGGAAAGCTAAACTAATGACACAGATTGCACCTCTCATCGGAAATGAATTCTAGTTAATATATTTATCTAAATGATATTAGTAATATAATAAAAGCATTTGAATATTTAATCTTAAATAGATGATTCATTCATTTCTCGAACATAATATGAAAGTTGAAAATTGATAAAAATTCATTACGCGTTATTAAAGAAGATTTATTATAAAATATCTACAAATTTTTAAAATCTCATAAAAAATAATCAGAGGGTTTAATTATTTATAATCAAAAATATAACAATTACTAAAATAAAAAAAAAATAATTGAAATGTTCAATGACCGTAGAGAAAAAAGTGAGTGGAAAAAGTAGATCGCATCGTCAAAAATTAACTAGTGATCTCAATATATTTTTTAAAAAGAAAAATAGTTGAAGAAAATATTTTAAAAAAAAGCGTGAGAGAATTTTAACAGAATTTCTTTTCGTATTTTAAAGGTATTAGTATAAAAAGGTATGCTGCTTATATGTCAATAGCTATGTCCCATGTGTACAAAAGCCCCCTGGGCAGGTAAAAAAAAAAGTCAGCAGTCAATAGGGGTTGTTATAATAAATTATATGCCTCCTTTATTTATTATTATTCGTCAAATAAAATTAGTACAAATTTAGAGATGGAAAAAGATCCGGTTTTTAATATTGAATGAATGTAATTGGAAAAAAATGAGATTAAAAAAAAATCTTTTGTTAGGATTAAAAAATTTTTATATAAATGAATTCAAATTAAATAGACAACATTTTTTTAAATGGAGAAATCAAATATATATTTTTTTTACAAAAAATTGGCCACATGCCATGAAATATTAGTCAAATTAATTGGCTGGATTGTGACAGAACCATTTTAAAATGTAACTTTCCAACGAAATCATCAATTTTTCAAATAAAATGTAGACAAAATATAATTTTTATTTTTCACTTTTGGATGCCAATACATCCCCATATTTCTCATCTTTATTAAAATCTTGAACTTAGAAACATCTTTAGTGCATTAAAGTCTTTCAAATGATAAAAAAAATTCCAAAAAAAAAAACTTATTAAAAAAGAAACAAATATAAAAATATGCGGAAGTATTTTTTAATTAATAATTTGGTTATGCGTATACTAACTTCTAAGAAAATAAAATGAACATATTCATTAATCCATATTTATTAAAAAAAAAATTTGTTTGTCTCAGGTGGATCCGGGCGAAAGAATGAATATAAATAAACACAGAGGGGGAAAGAGAAAATTTAAAACAATATATCGACGAAAAATTAATAAAAAAAAAATAAATGAAAATAAAACCAATGAGTCAAAAATTTTGAGAGCACATCCCGGTTTTTATTTAAGCCAGTATCGTAATCTAAATTTCTGTTTGTGGGGGGGGGGGGACACCTCCATTTTTAAACATTTTAAGTATTAAAACTGTTTTCTATTAAGAAAAATAAGAATTATAAAATAGAATAAATTAAAATTGACCTCCTCTCAACTTAATTGGAAAGAATGAGCAATTTTTTATTTTTTCAAGGGGGGGGGGGTCAGTTGCCCCGGAATATATCACTGATCTATGGCAGTAACAAATTTATTTAACAAAACATTAAATATATGAGTATCTGTATTTCAAATATTTTTAGAAAATCGGATACCTGCACATCTTCGGGCTCTATCTTTACTTAATTAACATACTTCAATAAACAATTTATAAGTAAATAAATAAATAATATCAAAAAATGGATTTGACCTTTCATTAATACATATCTCCACCAGGATTAAGAAAGGGAAACCCAGTAACAAAAAACACAATCGCAATAACCTCCCTAAAAGTAAATTTTGTTATAGGTCCTAATTATTAAAAGTCGCTAATGTATTATTCAAACGAAAGCACTCTTATATGCCAAATGTCAATTAGACAGTAAAAGATCTTTCTTAAATAAATAGGGTGGCCAAGATAAAAAAAAATCATATTAAAATAGTGAAATTAGACCTACATTAATTTTAAAATATGAAGGAAATGAATGATTCATTCAAGCAACAAATAAGAAAAATTAACTTGCAGGAAAATGTTTCAGTTCACATCCTTAAATGATTAATTTAAATTTTTAATAAAAAAAAAAAATTGTTATTTTTTAAAAATATAATTATCTATCTCTATTAGTAAAGAGTGTGAAATGGTATCCATAAAAACGAGTGATAATTCAAGGCGAGTTAATGGCGAAGGGCCGGAGGCCGGGAACTGGTCTTCAGGGCACAAAGGCATTCCTCAGCGGGCGGCGGAGGCTCGCATCCGGCCTTATCGCCCAGTGCATTGTCAGAATGCATTCATTTCACTTATCAGATTCACAAACTATCAACTGATTGTTAAAGAAAATATATAACTACCCATCAACCAAATTTAATTTTTGTGTTTAAAAAAAACTAAATGGGGTGATTTTTTAAACAAGCGCTTTTCAAAATTTTCCGCAAATTAAAAAACTAAGGTATTCTATTTTATACGGTTGGCAGTAAATAAAAAAGTAAATATACGGTATTAATTAATAAAAAAGATCATTCTCAATTAATATATAAAACAAAAAATTAATTTTTATATTTTCCACGGTAACTACAATTTAGGATAAGCTCTTTTAAAGAAACAGCCTTTTAAAATTTCAACTTTGTAATTTAAATATAAATAAAAGGATTGAAATTTTTCTGAAGGGCATAAAATTGACTTGTTTATCGCTTAGGATGATCGTTTTCTTAAAACATTTTATTTGAAATGCATGGCTTTTTTTTAATTTATTCATTTCTGAGAAATAATCACCTTTTGCGATCGAGAATTAAAAAATGGATATAATTAAACAAGATTTAAAATTTTAATATCAACTTTTTTGTTAATAGAATTTATTAAATTTATAATTTGTTGCATACCTAAAAGAATAACCTTGAATTTCTAAGACATAAGTGTGGGATTAATCCCGCTCGTTGGAGTCTCATACACAATGGTAAATAATCAAGACCTTGGGAAAGAATCCAAGGGTTTTTTTTAGCTAATATAAATTTCTAGGATGAAAACAAAAAAATAAACCCTGGACGTCACGCTAGGTTTGATTGGAATTTTTTTTTTTTTTTGTTTGTGGCGGCCGGGGTTACTCACCTCGTACTTGAGTCCGGTGAGTCTGAGCCAGGTCTCAACTTTGAGACAGTAGGGAGACAAGGACGGCAGCTGGGGCGTCCTCGAGAACTGATAAAGGTACACAATGTCTTTCTCGAAGTTAAGCTTATGAACGGACGGCTTGGGCGCCGGTGGAGCTGCCGGTTGTTCAGCTGGTTGCGTCTCTGCCGGCGGCTCGGTGCTCGCCGGTTCAGTTTCGGTTTTTTTTCTCTGGTTGCTCTTCTTGTTTACTCTCTTGTTTATTAGAGTCGGTTGGGGTTTCCTTCTCTTCTTTAGTATCCACGCTTGGTGCGTTGTTCTCCTCGCTCGCCATGGCTGCTGCTTCTCAGACACTGATCACTAACACCGAGAGTTGTGTGTGAAGTGCTCCGGTTGCTGGTCACTGAAGCTCTGCTCAACAAACGTCAGCTTCGAAGTCGAGCTCCCCAAGCCATGACGTCACGGGCACCACGCGAGTCGTTACCGGATGCGCCGGTCCCGCCCCGCCCTGGAGGGCCCCATGCGACCAGACGCGTTGCCCCCGTGCGCGCGTGCCTCTCGCTTGACTCCAGTTGTGGCAGGACACACCCTCCCGGGCGGGGGTAGTTGCCCGGACCAAGCAAGCATCCTGGAGCTGGAAACACTCCGGAGCGTTGCTACTGCAGCTGCAGCGCCACCACTCTCTATGGTCACTAACCTCCACCTTTGTTACAGCTACCGGAGCGGTTCCGGCGCGTCTATTCCAGCTTATTTTTTTTTTTACCAAACTCTATTCATATTTTATCTTAAGCTGTTTTTATTTACAATCGTATCATAAATTTGTTTTAATATTTGTATTCGCAAGGTGTGATTTATATTTCCTTAACACTGAGGTCCACTAACGACATGAGATGTCACAGTACTTTCTTCTTTTTTTTTAACAAAATTGACTATATATTATTTATTTATTTTTTTTTATTAAACTATTTAGAATTTTTTTAACATCACAAATATGCTAAGAGCGCAATAAAAATTTCAAATTTCTACACAGAGCCAATTTTTGGGGTAAACAAATTCACAGCACGCGCCAAAAAATATGTTATGGTCGGTAAATCACCCCAACAATTTAAAATCTCTGAAATTCATTTTGGGAGCAGCTACCTATTAAAGCGCCGGTGGATATAGGATATTAAAAATTAATTAGAGTTTTTGTAATTTAATAAGCACCATGAGATCTAGAAAGTTTTTTTTAATTTAATTTTAAACTTTCAAAACAAAAACAAAATTTTGATTTTAAATCAAATTTTTATATATAAGCTTATTTATATAAGCCAATGGGGAAAATATGCGAACAGTAAAAGGTCGATACCCATAAGAAAACCCACCCTCAAAGAAAATTGAAAGAAAAAAATCATATGGGAATACATTTTTTACTACCCCAATCCAAAATTCTGGTTTCGCTACAAATTTAAAAGAATATTTGTAAACAAAGAAACAAAAATTAGTGGAATAAGTATTTTTTAATAAAAATTTATTGAAAACATTCCCCTTCAATGATTCGCGTATTTGAAATGAAGTTGAGAATATATATTCGAATTTCTCTTAAATTTTCTCTTTTTTAAATATTAATCTATTCAAAGAAAAAAAAATTAATCATTTTCATTTTTTTATCTAAAAAATATGGAAGAATTTCCATGAAAATTAATTATTATTTTAATAAATAAAATAATTATTTTTAAGACAGGCTATGAGTTGGTGAACTATCTCAAGAGCCAAAAGAGCTATGAGGTTGAAATTTTAAATTTAAGTTAAGTATCCCCCCCCCTGGGACGTGACACGAGCTTTTGAATAAAAACGGCCAAAGAGTAGGCCTACTAGTTCTTTACTGATGTACTTTTTCAGTTTTTTTTTTTTTTTTTTTTTTGATTTTCTGAAATTTCGCTCCAACGATTTTGTTTTAAATTCAAAAATCAATTATTTTTTAGATACTCTTTAAAATGTATATTATCATTTTGCCTTTGAAATCTTCTGAATACCACTTTACTCTTGTACTTCATAGGAAAGATAGGAGAAATGATTGCCATGATAGCAAAATATAAATATTTACCCATGTTTATAAATTTTACATCTTGAATTCTAATATATCGGCGGAAGCTAAATATATGTCGACACAAAAAACTGGTGTGACAAGCACACAACACAACTTTCTCTTACCTTCGGTAATCGAAAGTTGAGTGCTGTGTGACCAGTCACACCAGATTTTTTTAGAGAAATTTTTCATTTTTTTTATGAGAAGGTTCCAATCCGAGCGATAATGATCTTTATTGCTCCAATGTATAAATTTCAAGAGTACTTAAATTTTAACATTCTCTATTTATCTATCTCCATGATCTATCCAAATTCGGAACTCACTAAAACGCAAAGATAATATTGTATTACAATAAATTAAATTGGGAGTAAGTCCGAGTAATCAAAAATATAAAATTTCCAAAAAAAAAAAATTTTCCTGTATTAAAAATATTCACTTTAAAAAGCATAATTAAAGCACCAATATAGGCCTATAATGTATATTTTTTGCTTAATTGCATTAACATTTTTCATGAGACTCATTTATTCATTAGCGATGATATGAGTTTAATTTATAAATAAATTATAACCAAATACGAATAAATCTTTTAAAAAAATTGAATATGCCACAACTTTGAAAAATTAAATATTTTTAATATTTTATTTATTTCTTTTTAGCTTTGCCAATAAACCGTAGGTTGGGTAGGTAAAGTTAATGTAATCGTAAAAAAAAGGATGATTTTATTAATAATATAAAATATATCGCCTTAAAAAAAAATTGAACATTTTCTAATCGTTTTTCTTCTTTAATCAAAAATTCAATTTAAATATCCAAAGGATATTCGTTAAATAAATAATGTAAAGGAAAAAAAGATTCCATTCTATATATAGAAGTGTTGGTTTTTGACCTTAAGTATTAATAATAATAATATGGTAAGAAAGTAATTTGATGTCAAAGCCCCAAAAATAAAATAAATAAAAAGTCACCGACCTCAGAGCATCTTTGTTTTGAATTAAATTATGAGAAGTATAGAAAAAATAATTATTATTTATTATTGCAGAGGAACAGAAAAAAGTAAAAAAACATCAAGAGTTTATTTAAATTCCCTGTCACATGTAAGGGATTAGCTAAAGGAGGAGTTTCTTTCCCAGTAAGAAAAGACAATTGTATATTTTAACTTTTCCTTACCTATATATGTAATATACGTGTATCCAACGCGCGAATTGTTGCCGGGAAATAGCACCGCACTTCCGTGATCGCACTACATTTCTACAGTTCTTGAAGAAGCCGGAATTGCCTCAGAGAACTTCTCAACTTCATTTCAGCACCCCAAATCTTCATACTATAAAAAAAAAAAAGATTTGTAAATAATTAATGTTTTTTATTGTAATTTATTTTTGTGGTATATTGTGTATATTGTATTTATGTAAAAAAAAAAAAATGTACAAAAAATTGTATAAGGGTCGATGGCTGATGGCCCAATAAATGAAAAAATATATATATTTACGTGTATATAGAGAGATAAAATAAAAAGTATTTCGTTCGTGTCAAATATTCGATATTTTGAATGAAATACACGTTTTGAGGGTCTTCGATTCCAAACAAAAAGTCTGTATATTTGTGAAAAAAATCTCAAGGGAAAAGTTCGCGAGATTGAAATTTAATATTAATTGTACCCCTCTGGCATGCAATACGAGCTTTTGAATAAAATCGACTAAAGAATACTATTTAGATTTTTTTTTTCTCTTAAAATCGGTTCCAACGATTTTATTGAAAATTCATAAATCAATTATTTTTTAGATGCTCTTTAAATGTACTAGTATATTCTCATTTTGCTCTCAACATTTTTTGAAGCCTTTTATTCTTGTACTTCATATGATAGATAGGAAAAATGGTAGTGAGTTGTCTACCAATCAGTAGAAATATTTATGAACGGGGTCTAATTAAGCTCCTGCCAAAAAAAGACCTTATGGGTTATAGACTACTATAGGAAAGTAAATATATTGGAACACTAAAAAATTAGTTTTTGGTAGCACGGTCACTTACACCTGCAGTCTGATGATTTTATTTAAGCAAATGGCTTAAATAGAAATGCCTGGACCCCCAATAGATATTATCATATACAACGGTTATCGACAAAGTCTTAAATGGCCTAGGATGCCGAAAAGACTGTGTGAATGAGAAAAAAGTGTGAATGTTAAAAAAAAATGTTATTTTATGAAATTTAAAATATAATAGAGAATGCTGAGCTATATGGCAGGATAGAAACAGAAAGAAACAGCCCCATTTGGTAACCAAATGACACGCTATCAACTACACCAAGCCCGAGGGTCAAAATATATTTCTTTTTTTTCGCTTTTTTTTTAAACAATTTTAGACGTTTGGGCCGATTTTTCCGGCCTTCATCCGGACATGTGTTTAGTTTGTCTGGAGCTTAGAGAGGCTCTGACAACTCGCTAACATTCCTCAAATAGCATGGCTTCAGGTTCAAGAGACACAAATAAAATTTATCCTGAAATATGTTTAAAAAGTGCAAAAAGTTTTAAATAAATTGAAAATAAATTATTTTTGCCAAAAATTTTAAAATTTTAAATATGCAACTTTATGCAATATTCACCAAATATGCAGATATGCAATATAAAATTTGAGCCATAGTGCCAAGAGGGCATGATTCGGGTGGAAAATTGGTTTTCTGGGGCGTACATGTTAGCAAATAGAATATGCAATTGCATAGAAATCCTGGCTTTAATTATAAATATAAATTATGTTTTAATATAAAGATATAATTGCGTTTAAAGGATGGGGTTAAATTCAGGCTTTTTTTTGTTTTTCACTCCACTTGATAAAGCTATTAGCTAGCGGCTTACGCTCTTTCTCTTTTCTCGAGTTTAATTAAACATATTTTTTTTTTTTTTTTATAAAAGTTAATCAATTAATTCATCAGAGATATTTTCTATGGTAACTTTATCAGTGTCGCCGATAACGATGTTAATTTTGAGTAGAGGAGTCAATGTCCTCCGTAATTCAACCCCCGCCTATTTCTCTCTCTCAACAAGGTACTTGAAACCAAGGTTTCGGTTTAAAATAATTTTCTCTTCTAATTTATTCGAAAAGTCACTTTTAGATTTTAACTCGTTAATACTTAGTGAGCCAAATTTTATAATTTAGTTTATAACCGCGATGAGGGACGAGTTAACGACCCTCAAATTTAAATGCTTTTAGAGAGAGAAAGGGGATTTGTGACACTTTTGCACACTCGATAGGAGGGAGATAATCGCCCCCGAAAATGTAAAAAGAACTCCCTGGGTTTTAAAGGTGTCTCTTGATAAAGAAAATTTCTTTTTATCTTTGTAATTTACATCTATCTTATAGCCTATCTCGTTTTTAAGTCTCAAGTACCAACCCCTCAAAGAATATGTTTATTTCACCAAAAATTCATTAAAGGAGAGAGAGAGAGAGGCCTGGTTATTTTTAGAAGAGAGTTTTATTATTTCCATTCGTGTCTCTGTGTATAATCTAAAAAATAAATATTATATATCTAGGTCAATGGCCCCCTCACCCTCAATTATGTTTAAAAGATTCAAACAAAAATATAATCACAAATAGAATTTAATGTTGTCTATTTTTGAACGAAACTGAAAAATTCAATTAAAAAATAATTGTCTTTCCAAAAATATTTAGAGGGCTCCGTGCCATTTTGTAAGGGATCGATTTCTGCATAGGCAGAATCTAGAAGGGGGGGCCTGATTTTTGTAAAATCTTTTCCTTTAACGATGGATAATTGGCGTGGGATAATTATTTTTTGCCAGATTCCCTATTTTATTAAACATCAAAATATGAAATAAAAAAAGAAAAAAATCGTTAGAGCCAATTTTGAGAAAATCGAAAAAACTGAAAAAGTACTTTAGTATGGTACTAGTACTTTTTGGCCGACTTTGTTCAAAATCTTATTTTAACTGTAAGCCTACCTAAGTTAAATATAAGATTTCAACCTCGTATCTCATTTCCTTCATGGTTAACATCGTCACACACCCAAAGACAGACACACACACACACACACACACCAATTTGAGGGACCGATTTTTTTCAAGGGATCTCAAAAATGTATTTATAGATAAAATAAAGTAAAAACTTTCAAAAGTAAATCTTATTTTCACAGTCGGTATCATTTTATTAAGGGATCTTTTCAGCTTTTTTCACAAAAACAGCAATTTTTTTGTTTTTTATTCTGCCCCTTTGGCTTATCGAAAAAAGCAATTTTATTTATATAGTGAAGAATTTATACAAACGATGTACAAAATTATTTTATATATTTCTTATCTTGGTTTGGGAATCGCTGACATAGAGGTACGAAACCAAAAAATGTACATGGTTGGCCATAATTAAGACTCCAAATAAATAATAAAATTTTTTAAGAATTTTATTCTCCTAGAGCAATTTATCCCAGCTCCAAATTAGACAAGCAAGCAACCACTTGAAGAATAAATCATTTAAGAAGCTTGTCCTGTTTCATATAATAAAAAATATTTTAGTCTCCCATTATTAGTCGATTTTGATAAAAAAAGTTTTGGTAAAAACCTCTTTATAAAATGACCATTCCAAATATGCTAGTTGAAGGAAAAAAAGTTTTCATATTTCACTAAACTAAAATGGCTATTAAATATTACGATAAAAAAAAATTAATTAATAATAAATTGTCTTTTGTGAATGGAATCAACCAGAAAATTTGTAGTTATATTTTTTAGACCGAATAGCATAAAAACAATTATAATTTTTCAAATACGTTGTTCTAGCCCATTGATGTAAAAAAAAATATGGCGCAATTTACAAATCACAAATTGAACAACGATTCAATGTTAACACTTGAGAAGATGCTTATTTCAATCCGAACAAGATAGATACTATTTATATATTTTTTTTCTCTCTCTATCTCTCTCTTTTAGTTCGCAATGAAAGGAGGCTGTTAATGCTGGAGCAGACTGCTTGGAGGCGTTCAGTGAGTCTCCACATTAATAATGACTGAGAATTACGTCCTAAGAAAAGGTTCGAGGCTACAAAAAATGCTCTCCTCCACCTCAATGGGAAGTGATTTATTATTTTTCGAAATGAGACCCAGTTGCAGTAAAGATAGGCTGTGGCTAATCATTTAAACGCATATTTGTTTAAGAAAATAGATAAGCCTATCAGTTCCGTATGTGTGTGTGTGCGAGACCAGCCGATGCCCTAACAGCTTAAGACAATGCAGCTCTTTCTCTTCGAATAGTTAAATATCACAAAAATCTACTTCATTGACATTCAATTATCATAAAGACAAAAATATTCATTTAGAGAGTGGCGACCCAAATATCTAACTTTTATATTGCATTGTGTGTGACTTGCGAGAAGAAAAAATATTTTGAAAAGTGTTAATAGAAAATAGAGAGACCTTCACAGGTCATTAGAAAATTTTTATGATTGGGCAATTTTTAATTAGTAATAGAAAAAAATTCTAGATAATTATTTTCTTTTTACCATAATACTTAAAATTTTTTTTTAGATTCTTATTGCTAATCAGTCAGTAAAATACATTTCATTGATGGAAAGTTACCCCTTTTATAATTCGTTTACTCAAATTCATCCGTCCGCAAAATTGTTCTCTCAATCTGCTCTTCAAATTAAAATAAAAAATCTGGAGTGGCTGGTCATATAGCACACAACCTTCGGTAATCAAAAGTTGTGTTCTGTGCTTGTCACCCCAGATTTTTTGTGTATATTTAGTTTCCACCGATATATTAAAATTCAAGATATAAAATTTATAAACATGTGAAAATATTATCCGCCTAATTCATAAAAGAGTATTTGAAAAGTCTTTTAATTAATCAACTGTTAAGAAATATATGTATATGTTTGCGAAAACCATTTGTTTGTGTATTCAGGGGACCTCAAAAGTGTATATCTAATAAAATCTAGACATCGAATCTTTGACATGAAACCAATACTTTCTCTTTCTATATATTAATACATATAGGTAAGAGAAAGTAAAAATTATAAAGGTGTTTTAATCCATTTAGGAAAATCAAAGATGAACTCGAGATCAGGTTAAATAAGTAAATTGCAAATTTCGTAGCGAACGTTTTCGTTATTTAATATGTAAATTTTTTCTTAGTACGTGCGTGCTTGGCATGAAAAAGTTTTAGAATATTAAAACCCAAGAGGTAAAATTTATAATCAGTGAAATATTTATATTTTAATACTATGACAACCATTTATCCTATCTTTCCTATCAAGTACCTAGAAGATATAAAGTAATGAATCTTCGAAACAGAATAAGTCAAAATTTATTGGAATCTTTGAAATATTATTTTTTTACAGGTTGTTAAAACAATTTTTTTTTATTCATCCCCGAAATAATCGTCTGGGAATAAAAAATTTTTTTATTCATCTCAGGATTTATTCAACCGATTATTCAGGTGATGAATAAAACGAATTTTTTTATTCCTTTTTGCTTTAACAACCTACAAAAAAATAAAATAATCCTTCGAGGAAGGGTTCGAATAAAAGAGTATAGTCAAACAATTTTAAGGCGAATATGAGAATATATACATTTTAAAGAGCATCTAAAAAATAATTGATTTATAAATTTTAATCAAAATACTTAAAACGAAAAAAAAATTCAAAAAATGTTTGAAAGCTTCACGTTGCCTGCCAGGAGATACACCTAACTTAAATATCCTCGTTACTCTTTCGTTCTTGAGACATTTTTTGGAATCAGGGGACCTCAAAACATGTATTTCCATCATGATAGCAATACTTTTTCTCTATTAAAAACATAATAAATTTTAAAATTCACAAATATTTTTTTTACAGCAATAAGGTCATTTAATGACCGTCCACTTTAGTTTCATATCGAACGATACATAGAGGTAAGAGAAAGTAAAATTTGTCTATTTTATAGAAAATCTCCAAGAATCTTAAAGAGATTTTTATTCTCTCTTACCTATTTATGTTAAGATATAGAGATAAAGTAATTGTTTCATGTCAAAAATTCGATGTCGAGATTTTGATGGATATACACGTTTTGAGGTCCCCTGAATCTAAAAAAGTGATTTTAGCAACATGGTCTGACTGTTTATGTGTCTGTCTGTGTGTGTTTAATTTAAAGCATGAAAAACATATGTGGAACGTGTTACAAATGGTAATAGAACTTGCGCTCGCCACTGCGGGTCACTGTGAAGAAACTATTTTGCAAAAGGCCTAATATAATATACATCTGTAAATATATGATATATTATATCATATATTTACAGATGTAATTTTTCCTCCAGTACTTGCACGAAAAAAATGTCCTCTCTAATTTTAAGAATGGCTTCTCATAACAAATTTTTACCATTTTCAACACACTCCAAATATGTATAATTTGATGCACTGGGGATGGATTGCGTAGGCAATCCAAAATATTTGCCAAATAAATTATTTTAATGTGGAAAGCAATCGCTGGTGTATTTTCTCCATAACCTTTACGATTTGTCCCAGTATACTTAACTTCTATTTTACATATTTTATTCAAATGTACTGTTCTGTCGGAAACTAAATATATGTCGACACAAAAAATCTGGTGTAACAAGCACAGAACACAACTTTCGATTAACGAAGATAAGAAAAAGTTGGGTGCTGTGCGACAGTCATATCAGATCAATTACAGTCTTTTTCGGCTTCGAAGGCCATTTAGACCCACTCTATATTTATTTCAATTGGATTGGTAGCTAATCTAATAGAAATTAATTTTTGTCGCATGAGTCGGGAAGCGAACCCTTGACCCCTAGTACAAGAGGAAAAAACTCTACGTCTGACATGTGAGCTACGGTCCAAGGGCTCCTAAAGAGGTTATGTATAACTCGACAATTTAAAAACAAATATATTATATTATCGATTAGAGAGAAATTAGAAGAGGTCGGAAAAAATTTAACGCTAAATTAAGCAATAATTGGGATGCAGCCACAACCACAAGAAGCCTCTTTAATATTG
Organism: Euborellia annulipes; assembly: GCA_023213315.1. Lineage (NCBI taxonomy): Eukaryota > Metazoa > Arthropoda > Insecta > Dermaptera > Anisolabididae > Euborellia > Euborellia annulipes. The sequence goes on from JAKCPI010006135.1 coordinate 45,515, forward strand.
AGATTTTAAGCCATAAAAATTCAACCATATATTTTTCGTAGTTTACTTTTTAAATATTAATACTATTCAAAATAAATTATAACAACAAATATTTTTGGGAATAGTTCCCTTTTCTCCTGAATACGCTCAAATTAACAATATTGAGCTTCAGTATACTCAGTAAACATTATATCACTAATAAGCGGAATTAATTCTACAATATTATAACTATAACTAGATTATTATATATAATTAAATATTTATTGATTCATATGTCTGAGGGGGGTAAGGGTGTGCAGCCGGGGGTTGAACCATGGATCCACCATTTTGTACTCGGGCCCCTACCATAGACCACAGCACGGCATTCGGGTATATGAATTCACTTCGAATTTTAGTCATCCTGAGAAATTCGGAGCCACAAATTTCCCCATCGAACAGGTGTAATCCAGTTAGAATAATTGAGACGAGCTCATTTATACTAGGGTATAATTAAATATTTATTAATTCATATGCCCGAAAAAAGTATTATAAAAAAGAAAAATCTTTGAATTTTTCTTATGCTTTTGTATTAATTAGTTTATATAAAATTTTTAAGTTTAATCTACTTTCTAACTTTAATATCTCAAAAGGAGGCTCTTAAAACTTCTTTATCTCTTTTAATCCCTCCTTTTAAAATTTATCTTCCCACCTAGCAAAAATTTGAATTAACAAATGTGAATAAATTTATTATATAGATTTAGTATTTTATTCATTTTTTTTTTTTTTTACGAGTAAATCACAAATCTTTATTTATAATAAAATTTTAATCAAACCAATCAGTTCTTTTTTTTTATTTAGAGGAGTAATTTTTAATAAAGTTCGGATTTATGTGATCATAAAATTTTCATTTCAATTATTCAAGTTATTAAAGAGAAATAAATTAAAAATTGAAATTTTATTTTAGCAATTTTGATATTAATACGAAAAGAAGTTAATATATTTTTTTTTTTTTATAATTATAGGAAGTTCTTATTTGTTAATTAATCTGTTGATTACTTTTCTCAACTCAATTTTTCTCCCATTTCCCACCGAAAGTGATTCTTTTTTCCAATTTCTTAGCTCATAATTCACTCCAAGGGGCCTGTTGTTTCATCTCGTGCCAGGAACCACTTGTTCTTTATTATGTTTTTGTAAAAATAGAGAAATATATATTTTTTTTTAGAAACCTCATGATTTTATTTGAAAGATTATTAGAACTCAGCAAAATTTAATATACAGTATTTGATATACGATATCCGTTCTTTGTCTTATTAATTTCCAGAATTCAGGTAGAAAATCAAATGGTCAAATTATATAAAGTTTAAGGGAGAAAAGTGAAATTAATAATTTATTTAAAAAAAAAACAAAAGGCCAGAGTAGTAGATATAGGTAGGAAATATGTAAATAGAGTCAATTTGCATATCATCCCTTTTTCTTTGATGAATTCATCAAATTTAATTATTTAATAAAAAATTAATTTTTGCTCGAAAAAATATGAGATAAATTTATATACAGTTAGCCTGGTATAGTAAAATAAATCCCTAAAAACTTGGTCATTTTAATTTCTTTTAAAATTTAATTTGAATTAATTTCAAAAAAATTAATAAAATCTAATAATTATATTAGTAAGAGTTTTAGAATATTTTCCTTCCCTTCATCTTTCTTTGTCTTAAATCCCTGTTTCGATATTAGCATATGAAAATTAGCGACCGAGAGAAAAGCAACTATCTGCCAGATAGAAAATCATCGGTATAGTAAACAAGAATAGCCTTAAACTGCAAGTTAAAAAAATGAGTTTTTTGACATATAATTAGCTATCTGAGATAAACTATATTAAAAACCTAGTTATAGGTATTAGAAATAATTTAAAAAAATCGTAGGACATATTTATTTAAATCCGAAAATTCTCATTCGCCGCTATTTTATTATTAAAGCTCATCCTTATTTTATCTAAAGAATTTTTTTTATCTAACAAGAAGTGATAATAGTACAAGGAGTATCTCTCTTCTCTTTTTAGACAAAAAAAATGTATATCAACACTATTTGGATTTTCTTTGATTGAAAAAAAATAACCTAAATTTTTTGAGTTAGTTAATAGTGAAGAATGTATGAACCAAAGGCGAAGGTTAGGCTAAAAAAATATTTTAAAAATAAAAACAAAATGAAAAATCTAAAAATATTAAAAAAAAAAAAAAAAAAAAACCAAGCTCTAACCTATATTGAATTAAAAATTTTTTTTTGTTCTAACCTATTTAGGCTAAATTTTATATTATCTAAGCGGGTAAAAAAAATTCAACTAATTTAATCATTAATTTATAAAATAGGATGGAAATCTATATTTGGAATTTTTTAAGTTTGAATTTCGAAAGTATCCACTAAAGATTTTTCATATAATATAATCACATGAAGAAAAAATCTGGTGTTGCTGGCGCACAGCACACAACTTTCTCTTACCTTCGGTAATCGAAAGTTGTGTACAGTGCATGTCACACCAGATTTATTGTGTCGACATATATTTAGTTTCCGACAGTATGGTACATTCGATTTTCAAGATGTTAAATTTATAAGTATGGAAAAATATTTATATTTTGTTACTATGGCAACCATTTCTCGTCTTTTCTATGGAGTACAAGAGTAAAGTGGTCTTCAGAAGATTTCAATGACAAAATGAGAATATACATTTTAAAGAGAATCTAAAAAATAATTGATTTTTGAATTAAAAAAAAATCGTTGGAGCGAATTTAGAGAAAATCGAAAAAAAAACTGAAAAAGTGCATCAGTAAAGTACTAGTAAGTACTCTTTGGTCGATTTTGTTCAAACGCTTCGTGTCACGTCCCATGGGGGTGACTAACTTAAATATAAAATTTCAACCTCTTAGCTCTTTCCGTTCTTGAGATATTTTGTTCACAGACACACACACACACACAGAGACACACACACACACACAGACAGACCATGTCTCGAAAACCACTTTTTTGGATTCAGGGGACCTCAAAACGTGTATATCCATCAAAATCTCGACATCGGATTTTTGACATGAATCCAATACTTTCTCTCTCTATATATTAACATATATATATAGAGGTAAGAGAAAGTAAAAAGTTGGATAGGGTAAAAAATGAGATGAGTTTGCCTTCTTCGTCCTTAATAAAACTTCTTTGAAAATTTTATAATGAAAAACTGCTATTTATAAATTTTAAATAAATGGAAGAATATGATGATGGAATCAAAAACAAAATAAGGCTGATTCCTATAATTCCGACTCCATAAAGGCGGCTCTATCAATCGAATGATGTCGCTGCTTTTGGGATATCTAAACTTTGATCATCTCTGACTTTCTAATGAATTAACCGATTTTCTTTGAATTGAGAGCTTTTTGTTCGGTTTGAATGAGAACCAGCCAATATATTGAAACGCCTCAAATTAGATTTTGGAATATAATAACTAGAGGCAGTAAAACGTTTGCTCAAATTTAATTTTAGAGATTAGACTATTTCAAATGAATATTTGGAAAATGTATATAATATATTAGTTGAATAGCCGCAGTGGCACCGTCTCTACTGTTGCTCGGTAGGTGTATATTGAAATAAAATTCTAAAAATCTTTTTTTCAATTTTTTTTTTAATAGTTGAGGCCATAGGCGCCGGAACTGGGGGGGGCACGGGTACATTGCCCCCCTGGCATCCTACAGGGGGGGCAGGGGGGGGCAAAATTTCTTCTTTTATTTCATTTAGTTTTAAAAATGATATATTTTAAAATTTTTTTATTTAAATTTAAAAAAATTAAAAAAGTAAGAAATTTTTTTATTTTATATAGACCTATTGTATTTCTAAATTCTAAATACATTTTATATGGAATTAAAATAATAAAATTTAGATAACATGAAAACTTGAGACTTTATGCCTTGGAAAAAAAAAATTAAAATAAAGAAAATTAAAAATATTTATTTCCTTCAAATAGTAAATAACAAATCTACTATATAGAAGAATCACCAAAACGATCACATAATTTTCATGAGATTGCTAAGGCTCATGGAATAGAGAAAACTGGCCCTCGGCCATTATGCCCAACCCGTTGGACCATCAGACATACTTCATTGTCAGGGGTTATCAATACTTACCCTGCTGTTTTGGACTTTCTATTTTCATTAGCATCTTGTAATGATGATATAGGGTCCAAAGCCAGGGGACTTTATGATCAATTATCAAAGGGTTCTATATACTTTGGAATTAGACTTAGTTATCTAATGTTTTCTTTAACTGATCAATTGAGCAATGTTCTTCAAAGTGAAACGCAAACTGTAGCTGGGGCAAAGGAAGCTGTTGAGTTAGTTTTAGAATCTTTAAAAAAAAACGCTCAGAACAATTTTTTAATGAAATGTGGAAGGATGTAAAGAAAAAAATAAAAGAAATGAATCTTGAGGAGCCCTCGTTACCGAGAAAGCGAGAGATTCCTAAAAAATTTCTATATAAACCTAACGAGTCTGAACACAAGTTCACGTCAATAGAAGAATATTTTAGAAAAACTTTCTATGAAGTTATTGATGGGATAATCAACGAGATTGAATTAAGATTCTCCCAACCGGGGTTTTTAAAATATCTACAAATCGAAAAAATTGTTATTTTAGAAACCCGTTTTTGGGACCAATCTGTTATAGATATTTTAAAAGAATATGAGTTTGTAGAAGAAAAGGTCAAAAGAGAATTTGATTTCTTTAGGGAATTAATTCCTCAAGCTAAATGCTTGAATGATTTTGTAATAAAATACAAAAATCTTAATCAAGAATCAAAAAAATTATTTCCTAACCTGAGAAATATTCTAAAACTACTTTTAGTGATCCCGGCCACATCAGCAACCGCTGAGCGCTCATTTTCTATGTTAAGAAGAATAAAAACATATCTTCGCTCAACAATGACGCAAGAACGATTAAATCATGTATGCATAATAAATACATATCCAGAAATCGTAGATGAAATAGATATCCAAAATATCATGGCTACATTTATAAATAGTAATGACTTTAGAATTCAACATTTTGGCAAAATTAAAAAATAATTTCCATGATTTATAAATAATATTATTATTGATATATATATATATTTATATAAATAAAAATTGTATTCAAGCAAATGTTTCTTTTTAATTATTATTACTCTTATTAAACCTTTTTTTTATATTCTTTCCCTTTCAATCACATCACTTTTTTTTTTTTTTAACATTCACACTTTTTTCTCATTCACACTCACATGCACCCACACATTCATACAGTCTTTTCGGCTTAGGCCATTTAAGACTTTGACGATAACAGTTATGAATATATATTATTTGGGGTCCAGGCATTCTTATTTAAGCCATTTGGTATCCAAATGCCTTAAATAAAATCATCGGACTGCCTGGGGTCCGAACCCGCGACGTTCGGTATACGAGGTTAGCACTCTAACCCCTACACCAAGCCCCGAGGGCAATCATATCATCTCCATATAGGAAGAGGTTGCCCCCCCCTGATTCAAATTCGTTCCGGCGCCCCTGGTTGAGGCTGACTGCTTTGCAAAGATCAGTTTCGATATTTAATCATCGCCAGAGCCTATAGTAAAATATAATTTTACATTAATTATTTTCTATATTCAACTTCCATCTTGTTTGATTTTAGTAGAGACGGTGCCACTGCGCAGTGGCGTAGCGAGAGGGGGGCAAGGGGGGTCATCATGCCCCGGGCGCTACTCACAAAGGGGCGCCAAACAAATTCGCAAAACAAAAAATAATTTTAATGTCTGGGAAAAAAATTAAAAAAATTTTCCGCGTGACGGAAAAATTTGGTTCAGCAAAAAAAAATAAAAAGGGGGAAAAATTTCGCAAAACTTAGCCTCCCTAAAAAAAAGGTAAAATGATTTTAACAGCAGGGTAAAAAATTTTCCGCAGGCAAGAAAATTTTTGAGTTCGGGCCCCCCCCCCAAAAAAAAAATTTCTATATACGCCCCTGTATAATGTTATGGTTTTCGAATGCGGGGGGCGCTAAAAAGGTATTGTGCCCCGGGCGTTAGGCTCACTACGCCACTGCCACTGCGGCTATTCAACTTATAATTTGAAGAAACCTCGGTCCCAGAATCTTCAATAAGTATATAATATAAGCTAACTAAAGATCGGATTTTGCATATATTGCATATTTTTTTCCTTAATCCTTCAAATTTTTGTTATCTGGCCGTTTTAGAGTATAAGGACTCAGCGAAATAAATCTTATTTATTATTTTATAAATCTTAAATGCATATTTTGGAGTTTAAGTGAATATTTTGCATATTTATGTGATTTTTATTCCTCGTTTTTTGGCAAATCGGGAAAATAATTTACGAAAATTTTAGAAACAGAGAGGGTAGACTAGAGGTTTCAAACCTTTTTTGACCTCCCCACCCTCTCTTAAGTGCATATTTTCTTTTAAAATGCATATTTTGTTGTTTTTAGTGCATATCGATCCGAGCCCTAAACATAACACAAAAAAGATAGAAAACAATCGCTCGATACGCTCTTTTTTATGTCTACATTCAAATTTCTTATACTACATTGGTGGTTTGTTTCAACAAATACAGTGAGATTTAAAATAAAGTTTCACATGACTGTCCCAAAAAAAAGGAATGTGAATATTTTTTGCGGTTTCCTTACGATAAAGAAACCCCACAGAGACAACAGACACCAACACATCTGAAACTCCCGGCTCATAAACTAATTTCAAACTGTACAGCTCATTTAAACAATGAAAATTAAATCCTTAATCGGCTTATAATTATTTCAAACTTCATCAAAGGTTGAAAGCCAAAAGAAATGTTTTTTTTTTTTTTTTTTTTTAACTATCAATACCCCCAATCTATAAAAAAAATATTCTCTCAATAGAATAACATGCTTTTAAAAATAAGTTATTTAAAATAATAGTTCACATAAAAAATTCAAAATTACACACACACACACACCGAGATAATTAAAAATTTAGTTATTTTCCCATGAACGAGGTGGGGGACCTTGCACGAATGTGAATGAACTTTTATAATTAGTTTATCTTATACTACTAAACGAGCAATGTACGTTTGTTTATATGGCCCAGTCAACCCGGACCTATTTATAAAAGAATCAATTTTTTAATTTTTTAGTTAGTTCTTGACAAATAAAAAAATAATAATTATTTTTAGACCAGGCGCTGGAGGTAGTTGAGTAGGCAAAATGTGAGGACCGAATTCTGACAATGGATTTGGGCTAAGAATAGCTCCCAGAATAAGGATCCGGATCTTGCGAATTTTGGTCCAATTTTTTTTACCCCCACTCCTCTTATTTCCATTGATTTCCTATGGAAATAAGAGGGGTGGGGTTAAAAAAAAAATTGGACCAAAAATTGGCCCGGCAAGATCCGGATCCTTATTCTGGGAGCTATTCTTAGCCCAAATCCATTGTCAGAATTCGGTCCTCACATTTTGCCTACTCAACTACCTCCAGCGCCCGCTCTATTTTATAGAAATCATTTTTTTACAATTCTGATGTGAAAAATTACCTAAAAAATCTTTTAGATGTCTTTTCGAGTAAAAAAAATTTCATTTTATTTAAAAACATCTGGTGTGACTGGCGCACAGCACACAACTTTCTCTTACCTTCGGTAATCGAAAGTTGTGTTCTGTGCTTGTCACACCAGATTTTTTGTGTCGACATGTATTTAGTTTCCGACAGTACGGTACATTCGATTTTCAAGATGTCACATTTATAAGTACGGGAAAACATTTATATTTTGTTACCATGACAACCATTTTTCCTATCTATTTTATGGAGTACAAGAGTAAAGTGGTCTTCAGAAGATTTCATTGACAAAATGAGAATATACAGTACATTTTAAAGAGAATCTGTTTTTTGAATTAAAAAAAAATCGTTGGAGCGAATTTTGAGAAAATCGAAAAAAAAACTGAAAAAGTGCATCAGTAAAGAACTAGTACTCTTTAGCTAATTTTGTTCAAAAGCTTTGTGTCACGTCTAGGGGGGTGCCTAACAGATATATAAAAATTTCAACCTCCTAGCTCTTTCCGTTCTTGATATTTTGTTCACAGACAGACAGAAAACCACTTTTTTGGATTCAGAGGACCTCAAAACGTGTATATCCATCAAAATCTCGACATCGAATTTTTGACATGAATCCAATACTTTCTCTCTATATATATTAACATATAGATAGAGGTAAGAAAAAGTAAAAAAAAAAAACATTAAATCAATTCATTTTATTAAAGTGTTAAGCTGTTTTTTTAATAGCCTTGTTATATTTAGTCCAATATTACTTACGAAAGAATCCAGTTGGTAATGCCCTGAAGAATCTCGACGATCTCAGCCCCCACTCCCACCTTAACCATCTAAAACAAAAGAAGAATTAAAAGATTAGTTTATATCCGTAATCTTTTATCAAATATATTGAAAATTTATTTAACTTACTCTGTAGACTGCTTCTTTCGGCTCAACGAGGGCTTCCCTAAAAGCTAACCTAATCCCACTATCTATGACCGAGACGGCCATCTAAATCTAAAATGAAGTTCCTCTTCTTTCTTGAGACGGTCGCGAAACGCGAAACACTCCCGGAAGGCAGGTAAGCCTTCAATCAACATAAATCGCAAACGATACGGAGGGAACGCGCCTAGAAACCCAAGGAGAAGAGGAAAAGAAACACACACACTCACACCTACATACTCAATTCACAGATCAATTAATCTCTGCCCACCTGCCTAATATCATTTACTAACTAACTAAAAAGAAGCAGAGTTAATTGATCTGATATTCATTCACGAGTTAGGAAGGGAGCCAGCCAATACAATACTGAAGATCCCCCTTGATTGCTCATCTCAGAAACAGAATGACGTTGTTCAAGATGCATGCTGAAAAAAAAGAACCCTACAAGCTAACAACAACCTATACGAACTCCTAACATCTTGAACATTAACTCACTCTGTCCTGAAACAACCAAGGCCCAGAACTCAGCACTGATTGACAGAGCCCCGGAGAAAGAGAAAACACTCTTTCTCTCAAATGCGCGAAAGGGAGAAACATACGATAGAGGAAATCTCCTATTTCCCTTGAACAACGGTCAAAGGTGAAATGATCCTCTACTGGGAGCCCTGCCTAAACCTAAATGGAACGAACAACAACACCCTATGCCAGCATTGAGGAATCAATTCACAATTGAACGTCAATTCAAGAGAACATCAGAGAATTCCGACAGAGAAGGCCTAAATCCCCATAAATATTCGTATAAATGCGTGAGCGTAGAGATTTTGTAATTATTAAGCGCCCAAATATACTCTATCAATCTAGCTAGATAATCTAATAAGAATTGCGTGTATTCTTAACAATTAACATTCAGTTGAAAAACATAGAAAAGAGATCCCTTTATAATATTAATCCCATACACGCAAAACTTAAATCCTAATACTGAATGATATAAAAATAACTAAAATAATAATGCATGCACACTTGAATTGTCTCATATGATGATGGTGATCCCTCGTAGGGCAAAGGGATGAAATGAGTACTGTGCATGACACACATATTACCAATAATCATATACCTTTTTGCACATTGAACATTCATCCATCCCATTACCTTGAGAAACAGCCAACGATGTATTTGGGTACTGAAATATAAAAACCTACTCTAAAAATCTTTAAAAGAATCGATTGAAATGTTATATCAAATGAATTTAGAAAAGTTTTTTAAATTATCAAATTTTAAATAAAAAAAAAAAAATATTTACAAAAAAATTTGGAAAAAAAAATTTATTTTAAAAGTGTCTCTTTTATTTTTAAAAGTGAAGGACTCTGAAATGGGAGAATAACATCCTATCCATGCACCTATGTCAAAATATCAAAAAATATTTAGGTCGAATTGAGAAAATTAAAATAAATTTTGAAAATCCTAAATCTATCTCACTCTACGCTCACGTAAATGTTCATACAGACTTTTGATGTAGCTGCTTCACTCGATCAGCTGTAGTGACTGCCTTGATGAAGTACTGCAAGTACGGCTCGCTGGCGATGTCCAATTCGAAGTTGCTCTGAATTCATGATGTCAAAACCCAATTCTCGAAGGCGAATAGTCGGCTTCTAAAATACAAAGAAAAAATATTAATTAAGCTTACAATAATTTTTATTTAATTTTATATTTATTTTGTCTCCTTCTCCATTATGCATCTGTTTCAGAAATAATGATTGATTTACGAGAAGTGTGATTTTTTGAGCATACTTTTTTGGTAAAAATGAATTGTAAAGAAATATCATTCTTTTTCTCTTATAATATAAAGAAACTTAATTTCTTATTGATAAAAAAGAATTTTTTTATAAGATAATTAATATTAACTATATATACCATGGTATATATTTCTTTACAATTGATTTTTATATTATCAAAAAAAGTAAGCTCAAAAAATCCTACGTCTCGTATCAATAAATATTTTGAATAAGTTGCTTAGGAAGAGAAAAGCAGAAATAGGCTAATTATGCGGTGGACACTCGCCGAGGTCTGTCCGTGAACAAAATATCTCAAAAACGAAAAGAGCTAGATGGTTGAAATTTTATTTTTAAGTTAGACACCCTCATGGAGCGTGAAAATAAGCTTTTAAACAAAAAGACCACTTTACTCTTGTACTTCATAGGAAAGAGGAGAAATGGTTGCCGTGGTAACAAAATATAAATATTCTCCCAAGTTTACATCTTGTAATTCAAATGTACTGTACTGTCGGAAACTAAATATATCTCGACACAAAAATCTGGTGCGACCATTCACACCAGATTTTTTCTTTTTTTAATTTCATTTATCTTTTTCGGCAAGGAAGGCGATTTACACCTCGTCTTTGTTTATTATATTACTTTCTCTTACCTCAATATATTGTACATGTTAATATATAGAGAGAGAAAGTATTGGATTCATGTCAAAAATTCAATGTTCAGATTTTGATGGATATACACGTTTTGAAGTCCCCTGAATCCAAAAAGGTGGTTTTTGCGACATGGTCTGTTTGTGTGTGTGTTCAATTTTCAGCATGAAGAATTGAGCTATGATGCCAAAATTTTATATTTAAGTTAGACACCCCTCTGGAGCGTGAAAATAAGCTTTTAAATAAAATCGGTCAAAAAGTACTTGTACTTTACCGATGTACTTTTTCGGTTTTTTCAATTTTCTCAAATTTCGCTCTAACGATTTTGATTAAAATTCAAAAATCAATTATTTTTTAGATGCTCGTTGACATAATCTTCAATTCAGCCCATAGGCTATTTTATTTATTCAACAACTAGGCCCATACCAAAAGTTGCGGGTTCGGTCCCCAGGCAGTCCGATGTTTATTGAAGCCATTTGGATACAAAAAAAAAAAAAAAAAAAAAAAAAAAAAATGAAGATGCTTAATAAAATTATATATCCAGAAAAGAAAAGCACGAGAAAGAGACTTTGAAGAGTTTGTCAGATGAGAAGGCGGAAGGAGGCATGGGCAGGGTTTAAATGGTTCAGATGCTAAAAATTTTATTTTTGTAAATTGTTTAAGGTATTATTCAGTAGTTGAGTCATTTACACGACCCTGTTATAATTTAGAAAAATTTAATGTCATGGGCCCGCAAGCAAACCCCTCGATTCTACCATAAGATATGAGATTAATAATTTAAAAAGTATAATTGAAACTAATAAGCTTATTATAATAACTAAATGAGTGAGCGATAAGCAGAAATTTTCTCATTATGAATATGTGAAATAGCGTTTTCGTATTTAGCTTAAATATCAAAAAGAAGCGACTTTATTATTCCCACACCGCGGGAATAATAAGGGCGGGGACAGAAGATCAAAAAGAAGCGAGTAATTAAGGGCTTTTTCTTCTTTTCGGAGATTCCGAAGGCGGGCTTTGCGACTAGTTTAATATAAAACCGATTATTCGAAATGCTAATATTAACTTGCGTTGAGGATATATTGAGCTAATATTAACGTGTGATAAAACACAAAAACTCAAAGGTTCCTTTGACTATAGGTATAGAATGAGAATTATTGTAAACATCCTTCAAATAATTTTGTCATATTTTTAATAATTAATTCTTTGAATGTGTCAAAGATTTATAAGAATTATTAAAATATTGAGGTCTCATTTTTTAACGATTATAAGTTGTATACAAGAAAGTAAAAAGTGAAGTAAATATTGAGGCACTGATAAAGAAAGAGGCCGCCACATGCGGGCCCTTGCTAGGGATTGTATCTGAGGTGCCTATTTGAAAAAAAAAAATCTAACAAATATCAATGAGGGAAGCCCACCATAAGCGGGAGGCGCAGCTAGTCATTTTTCACTAATATGTTCTATTGAGAGACTATATTGTGAATTTTATTTAGATCTTATATATATAAAAAAAAAAATATCATCTAGGATTGAGTTGCAATCCAGTTGGAAGTCTTCCACCACGGCATATAAATTAATTGATTATCTTCTCTCTATTAAATAAAGGGTCGGACTAAGCCGAGCGCACAACTTTGCCCACCCACTACTCAAGAAAAAAATATTTGTCCCCCCCCCCTAGAGCCCCCCTGATGGTCCGATGTTATACATATTATATATCATTTTACTCGGGAGGAAGTCTAGTTTCTGAATATATAAAAAAAATTATAGGTTATGTAATGGTTTAAATGGGAAATTTAAAGAAAATTTGCAACATGGTCTCTCTCTCTCTCTCGCTCTCTCTGTATGTGGGCAAAATATCTCAGGAACTAAAAGAGCTATGAGGTTGAAATTTCATATTTAAATTAGGCACCTCCCGAAAGGGTGAAAATAAGCTTTTGAACAAAATCGGCCAAAAAAAACTGGTACTTTACTGATGCACTTTTTTAAGTTTTTTTCGATATTCTTAAAATTCACTCTAAGAATTTTGATTAAAATTCAAAAGTCAATTATTTTTTAGATGCTCTTTAAAATGTATATTCTCATTTCCCCTTCAAAATTGTTTGAAGCACGCTTTACTCTTGTACAATGAGGGTCAATATTAAGTCCCACCCATGCGTTTTCTACTTGTGATTATTTCATTGTTTTCATAAAAGAAAATAACAATATTTATTGGAAATTTTCTAGGCTTGAACCATGAAAGTTTCCATTAAAAATTATATAATATTTTTTTTAAAAACAATGAAATATTCACAAGTAGAAAACGCATGGGTGGGACTTCATATTGTCCCTCACTGTACTTCATAGGAAGGATAGGAGAAATGGTTGCCATGGTAACAAAATATAAATATTTTCCCATACTTATAAATATTACAACTTGAATTCTAATATAGCCCTCGGGGTTTGGTGTAGAGGTTAGCGTGCTAACCTCGTATATCAAAAGTCGCGGGTTCGGACCCCAGGCAGTCCGATGATTTTATTTAAGCCATTTGGTATCCAAATGGCTTAAATAAGAATGCCTGGATCCCAAATAAATATATATTATATAAATACGAGTATCGTTTAGTCTTAAATGGCCTAAGTTGCCGAAAAGACTGTGTGGTGTGTGAATGTGAGTGTGAGTGTGAATGAGAAAAAAGTGTGTTTTTTTTATAAAAAAAAAAAATTCTAATATATCATCAGCAGAAACTAAATATATGTCGACACAAAAAATCTGGTGTGACAAACCCGGAAAACGCCCCCGGGTATGGCGTAGTAGATAGCGTGCCTACCTCCTATACCAAACGTCGCGGGTTCGGACCCAGGCAGTCCGATGATTTTATTTAAGCCATTTGGATACCAGATGGCTTAAATAGAAATGCCTGGACCCCAAATTGATATATTTAATTACAACGGTTATCGTCAAAGTCTTATATGGCCTAAGTTGCCGAAAAGACTGTGTGAATGTGTGTGTGAATGAGAAAAAGTGTGAATGTTTTTTATTTAAAAAAAAAAAAAAAAAAAAAAAACCCGGAAAACAACTTTCGATTACCGAAGGTAAGAGAAAGTTGTGTGCTGTGCGACCAGTCACACCAGATTTTTATTATTTGGATTCTATTTTCAAGTGAGTGAGCATCCTTTGTTTGCTAAATGCCTCTATATGTTTGATATATTAAAGGCTGAGTGAATGTCGTAGCAAAAACAACAAAAACACAGTATCTATAGTACTATCACTAACGATGAATGGGTTTATCTATCTGTCGTTAAGGATGAGAAACCAGACCATAGATAAAAACTAAAAGAGGAAATTAATTTTAAGAATTGAACTCAAATAAAATGTACCATTTATCACGACAATAGTAACTGAGTGGATATGAAAAACATTTATCTTTCAACTATTATCTAATGTTTGGTTTAATGTGTATGTATCAAACAAGTGTAAAAAATGTGAATGAATGGAATGTATATACAAGGTGGATAGAGGAAGTGATTAATCAAGTGTAAATAGTTCTTCTATTATTCATTTAGTAAAAGAAAAATAAATAAAGAAAAAAATGTGACCTAATTTGTAAAGTTGGGAGGAAGATGAAGAATTCAAAAAAAATAAAAAATATAAAACAAATATTATGAAATAGAACAAATTGATGGGTGTTATATTTTTTTTTTTTTTTTGTTCTGTTAACTTCAATTTATTGCAGATATTTCGCAGTCCTCATCGTCAAAATAAATTATTTCGGATATTTTTTCTTATGAAAATGGTCTTTTTTGATGGCCGGAAGACATCAATTTTATTGACGACATCGATAGAAACGCGTTTTTTTAACTTTGTTAGAGTGTTTTTGAATTATTTTATAGACCAGCAAAATTTTCATTTCTGGCCCTTTTGAGTTAAATTTTGTCGCGACCCCTGGAAACTTATTTTTACTCTACTGGCATTCAATAATTTTATTTTGTCAAATAAATTTATTTGAAATTAGCGATCGACGATTATACCTCTTAAGACAGAGGAGTTATTCAAGCGGCTAACTTTTTCGTGCATGCCTTCCTACCCGGCCACTATGCATTGTAAGACATTGTCACGTCAAGATTTTGTTGTATCAATGGCAACCGGGGAGCGTTTTTAGGGGTGACCTCACAACAATTTATCTGCTTTTAGATTTTTTAAAATACCAGAAGAGTTATAAAAGAGAAAGCCTTTTATTTATTATTTATTATTCCCCTGATGGGGCCAAAAAAATGAAGAAGAGGCAAAATAAAAATATCATGCACCTTTCACAAGAGTGTCATAGAAAGTATCCACGTGCTCAGCAGATGTGAACCCCCCTAACTTTTGATTTTACAAATTCAAAACGGAGAAAGTTAAAAAAAAAACTCTGCTACCTTTATTGCACACTTAATCTTGGGAAGTTTGGGCTATATAAAAGAAATTCTAATATGGCAGTTTTCAGGAGAAATTAGGAGAGAGTAAATTTTAGGCTCTCACTTCTTTAGTTAGCAGTGGCAGTTAGATATCATTTCAAATCGAATGAATTTTCTTATAACATGTTAGATTAATGCATTTAGACTAAAATATGCTTATCAAAATGTAATTTGCTAACATTCCCAAGCATACTATAATTATTTATAGATATTTATTAATTATAGAACATGAGCGATTTTCAAAATGTAATAAATTAATAAGTGCCTCTCATTTGAAATTTGATGAATGATGAAAGTTTAATTCAGATATTTAAAAATTCTTTATTGAAAATTTATTATTAGTATTTGAATGAAAATTAAATGCCCATTTAATCAATCTTTCCGAGAAATTAACGACAGACAAGACCGTTCTATAGGAGATTTAATTATTTAAAAAATTTACTAGTGAGATGGTCATTTGAGAGGCCTACCTTTCATCAAGAAAAACAAATTTCTATACCTTCTTAAAAAGAAAATAAAATTAAAATTTAGCAAATTTTGATGGCTTATTTACAATTTAGCCTAGATATGCCCAAGTCAAGTTCAAAAATATTTTTAAAAATATTATTTCGGTTTATATTTATATACCGGTATTTAAAATTTCTTTATCACGAGGCTCTACCACTCGATATTCTAAATAATTCTAAATATTTTACTTGCTTGGCTTTTGGCTTGTATTTCAATTGTAGCCCTAGGGCGTTCACATTGACTAGGAAATTGGAAGAATATTTCTTATCTTTATTGATTTATTTATTTTACCTCTTTCTGTTTGATAAAATGCAATCATTAAAAAGCCTGATAGTCTTTTTTTTATATTCTTCACATTTCTTCTAAACAATTAATAAATGTGGAAATTTATAAAAAGTTGTTGAGGCTTTTCCGTAGCATGAAACATCGTTAGTCAGTAGCGTAACTAGCTGGAGGCGAAGGGGGGTGCTCGCCTCCTCCCCCCGCCCCAGGCGCATCAAGCCTTTGGCGCCCTTCGATACCGACATAGGCGCCCTAGGGACCCAGGGACTGTGATTTTATCAGATTCTTTCCATAGATTGTCTTAAAAAAATGGTTTTCTTTTAAAATTATTTTACAAACGGGTGTGAGCTCGCCCCCCCCTTCCCCCACCATCAAGGCTAGTTACCCGCTGTCGTTAGTCACAAGGTTCGTCACTCTTACAAATAAGTATATTTTTTCTTTATAATGTTTGGGGTTGGTTTTTAAAGCCAGGTCAATTGTATATTTGCATAGCTTTAAAAATTTTATTTAAACATGCCAGTAGAGGTCTAAATTCAATTAAAGGTTCGTCAAATATTTTTTGTTCGTAGTAAATTTCCCTAGATTTGAACTCGCTATTTTTATAGTAGCTTAGCTCCTTTGGTTTATTAAAAAAAATTGTTTTATTAGAATATCATATGAATAAATAAACATCAAAAATTAAAGTTTATAACACATCTTTTTTTAATATCTCAAATCGTTTAAAAAATTTAAAATAAAGGAAGAAAATATGTTTTTATAATGCATTCTCAAGATGTTATACATAAAAATTTTGATGAGAAAATGTTGCATCCAGAAAGATGAGTTGTTTTTCAGAGGAAGAGTTGTTAAAAAAAATCAAGACTTAAAAAAAAAACATGCGAAGTGTTTTAAAATTTTTTTTTGTTTTGTTAGAGGAATATGAAAATAACATTCAACATGGAGTTTTTTAAAATAAAAATTTGTTTTGTTTGGCAATGTTTCGGTGTCAATGACTCCTTTAAGTCAAGTAGATGAGCCATTATATAATTTCGATATTATTTGTTTTCAGATTTCATTTAAAAACAATCAATCGAAATTCAAAAAATATCACGTAGGAACTAAATTTAAATATGAGACGATTTTTCTGTCTCTAATTTTCCTCTTTTGTTAAATAAATTTAAAATAAAAAATCTTTTTTAATCCCTTGTGCATGATCATATTTAATTTCTTGTATCTTTTTAAAAAGAAAAATATCATTATAGCGGCATAATTGCACCATTTTGTAATTATTAAAATATTCTCTAGTGCTGGTTAGGAGCATGGATCACCGAAGGTGGGCTGCGAAGCTAGTAATTAATTCCTATATTCAAAGTATCTTATCTTCTCAAAAGCGAGTTTCAAAAGAAATTTCAGGTGCCTTTATTACCCAACCCAACAGAAATTATTATAAAATATATTTACTCAATAGAAATTGTTTTGTTCAAAAGAAAATATTGCAATATAAATTGTATTTTCAAAAACTCCTCATAGAGATAGAAAGTTGATTCTTTTTTTTTTAACAGCTTACGTTTCGGTTTCCTTGGTAAAAGCTAGGGCTGGACGGTAATGGATTTTCATTACCGACCTCGATAATGGAAAAAAAACCGGTTTTTCTCGAAAGTCGGTTTTTACCGACTTTCGAGAAAAACCGGTTTTTACCGACTTTCGAGAAAAACCGGTTTTTACCGAGTTTCGAGAAAAACCGGTTTTTACCGATCTTACGGTAAAAACCGAGTCGTTTTTTTACCGTAGGGCTGTTTTTATCGAATTTTTCTCGTTTTCCATATTTTTACTTGAATTTTCATCACTTTAATAAAATTATACACTTCACATATATACAGTAGCATTTCCAAGTGTAATTTTTATATTTCCTTTAAGGTCTTTTTCGCATCTAAAGCCATTTAGACCCCATCAGTAATAATTAATTAATTTAAAATGCTTGGTAGCCAATTCAATTGAAATACATTTTGCTCGCTTGTAATGGGAAGCGACCTCGGGACCTCAGGTACACCCACAAGATATGAACCCCAGGGAGAATATTTTTGAATATATTCCAAAAATCCTTTCAAAATAAGGGATTTATGAAATAAGTATAATTATTAAAACTTTTTTAAATACGTACGTATTTAATAAAAAAATTTTAGACAAACATATTTGAAGAGACGCAAGAGTGAAAGGGAGAGGCTAAGGGAGGGGGTCCCTCTCTTCTCTTTCTCTCTCTCTCTCTCTATCTCTCTACGACACTAAGAGGCGGGCAATAAAATTTATTATAAGCCTACATTTTATAAACTTGGTTTTTTTTTCTGCTAAAAAAAATAAAAAGATAGATTTTTACCTATTGATATAAAAATTTAATTTTAATTAAATATAGTCTATTTAGATAAAATAAAAAATAGCCTATCATGATCTATATATCATTAAAATCAGAAAAAAATTTCCAATTTAATTAATCTAAGTAGACCTGAAAAAATTACAGATATTAAATTTATTATTATAATTAATTTTATTATTTTTTTTATTATATTCGTTTCTCTCTTTTTTCTTTAATCGATTAAGAAAAATAATTTTTGCCCCGTCCAATTTTTGCAAAGCCCAACCCTTCTCCCCTTATATATGAGTTTTGAAAAAAATTGGACCCCTCGGGTGCAAATTTGATGAAAATTGGAATTTAACCTCAGAGTAAGACTATGATGAACTAAAAATGATCCCCGACCCCCCCCTACTGAATTTTTTAGTTTTGAATAAATTCGCCCCCAATAGACAAAATTCGATGAAATTTTAAATGGAGGGGCTGCATCATTTTGAGTTGATCATAGTCTTTTAGATTCTACTCTGAGCTTAAATTCCAATTTTGATCAAATTTGCACTAGTGGGGTCCAAGTTATTCAAATCTCAAAATTAGGGGGGTCCGGGGTCATTTTGAGTTGATCATACTCTTTTAGATTCTACCCTGAGCTTAAATTCCAATTTTGATCAAATTTGCACTAGTGGGGGCCAAGTTATTCAAATCTCAAAATTAGGGGGGGTCCGGGGTCATTTTGAGTTGATCATACTCTTTTAGATTCTACTCTGAGCTTAAATTCCAATTTTGATCAAATTTGCACTAGTGGGGGCCAAGTTATTCAAATCTCAAAATTAGGGGGGTCCGGGGTCATTTTGAGTTGATCATACTCTTTTAGATTCTACCCTGAGCTTAAATTCCAATTTTGATCAAATTTGCACTAGTGGGGGCCAAGTTATTCAAATCTCAAAATTAGGGGGGTCCGGGGTCATTTTGAGTTGATCATACTCTTTTAGATTCTACCCTGAGCTTAAATTCCAATTTTGATCAAATTTGCACTAGTGGGGGCCAAGTTATTCAAATCTCAAAATTAGGGGGGGTCCGGGGTCATTTTGAGTTGATCATACTCTTTTAGATTCTACCCTGAGCTTAAATTCCAATTTTGATCAAATTTGCACTAGTGGGGGCCAAGTTATTCAAATCTCAAAATTAGGGGGGTCCGGGGTCATTTTGAGTTGATCATACTCTTTTAGATTCTACCCTGAGCTTAAATTCCAATTTTGATCAAATTTGCACTAGTGGGGGCCAAGTTATTCAAATCTCAAAATTAGGGGGGTCCGGGGTCATTTTGAGTTGATCATACTCTTTTAGATTCTACCCTGAGCTTAAATTCCAATTTTGATCAAATTTGCACTAGTGGGGGCCAAGTTATTCAAATCTCAAAATTAGGGGGGTCCGGGGTCATTTTGAGTTGATCAGTCTATCTAAATATTCCCATAAGAAATAAGAGAAAGTAAAACAAATCTTGTATAAAGTCACTTCAGATTTCTTTTACTTTCTCTTTTTCATATTCAATTAAAAAAAAAAAAAAAAATTTAAATTACACTTCTTAAAGCTAAAACTTGAAATCTTTCGATAAAATAGAGAAATTACGGGTTTTACCGTGTCTCGAGAAAAGCAGATTTTTACTGAGTTTCGAGAAAAGCTTATTTTTACCGAGTTTCGAGAAAAACCGGTTTTTACCGTGTCTCGAGAAAAGCAGATTTTTACCGAGGTTCGAGAAAAACCGGTTTTTACCGAGTTTCGAGAAAAACCGGTTTTTACCGTGTCTCGAGAAAAGCAGATTTTTACTGAGTTTCGAGAAAAGCTTATTTTTACCGAGTTTCGAGAAAAACCGGTTTTTACCGTGTCTCGAGAAAAGCAGATTTTTACCGAGGTTCGAGAAAAACCGGTTTTTACCGAGTTTCGAGAAAAATCTGTTTTTACCGCA
This sequence comes from Euborellia annulipes, assembly GCA_023213315.1. NCBI lineage: Eukaryota > Metazoa > Arthropoda > Insecta > Dermaptera > Anisolabididae > Euborellia > Euborellia annulipes. The sequence goes on from JAKCPI010006135.1 coordinate 65,905, forward strand.
GGCCGATAAAACTAAAAGTCATTTTTTTACCGTAGGGCTGTTTTTATCGAATTTTTCTCGTTTTCTTAAAATGCTTGGTCGCCAATTCATTTGAAATACCTTTTTCTCGCTTTAAATGGGAAACGAACCCGGAACACCTGGTACACTCACATTATATGAACTCAGGGAGAATATTTTTGAATACCAGTATATACCAAAAATCCTTTCAAAATAAGGGATTTATGAAATAAGTAGGTATATAATTATTAAAACTTTTTTAAATACGTATGTATTTAATAAAAAAATTTTAGACAAACATGCTTCAAGTGAGGGGAGAGTGGAAGGGAGGGAGGGCTAACACCATTTCGTTTCTTCTCTTTGTCTATCTCTCTCTTTCCGAAACTCAGCGGCGCGCAATAAAATTTATTATAAGCCTACATTTTATAAACTTTGTTTTTTTTTTTCTGCTAAAAAAAATAAAAAGATGAATATTTACCTATTGATATACAAATTTAATTTTAATTAAATATAGCCTATTTAGATAAAATAAAAATAGCCTATCATATCTATATATCATTGAAATCAGAAAAAAATTTCCAATTTAATTAATCTACTTAGGCTTGAAAAAATTACAAATATTAAATTTATTATGAGCCTATAATTAATTTTATTATTTTTATTATATTCGTTTCTCTCTTTTTTCTTTAATCAATGAAAAAATTGGACCCCTCGGGTGCAAATTAATGAAAATTGGAATTTAACTGAATATAAGCTTGAAATCAATTCGATAAAATAAAGAAAATACGGATTTTACCGTGTTTCGAGAAATTCAGATTTTTACCGAGTTCGAGAAAAACCGACTAACGGTAAAAACCGGTTTTTACCGAGTTTCGAGAAAAACCGGTTTTTACCGACTTTCGAGAAAAACCGGTTTT
>JAKCPI010006136.1:0-15622 GCA_023213315.1 Euborellia annulipes
ATTTTGTATTTTTTATATAATTTTGTACATGTTTATATATAACAACTCTATCTGCATCTCAATGGTGTGCATCTTGAGATTGCCAATAATGTAAGATCTGATGTTTTTATTATTCAAAAAATATTTTATGTTGTTGTATTACAATTATTATTTATGCTCATTTCAGCTCTAAAGAACTGATGATGGTTTTATCTAATTAAACCCGAAACGTTTTCTGATTGGAGATTTTTATTCGATAGAGGCTCCTTTTGGCTGACATCCCTCTCTTCCTTCAACATTCTAATTGCTGGACAGCCACTTCTATTATCAACGTTATGAATATATATTATTTGGGGTCCAGGCATTCTTATTTAAGCCATTTGGTATCCAAATGGCTTAAATAAAATCATCGGACTGCCTGGGGTCCGAACTCGCGACTTTTGGTATACGAGGTTAGCACGCTAACCTCTACACCAAACCTCGAGGGCAATAAAATTAATATAAGGAATATCGGGAGAATAAAACACCAAACCTGATGATGTTTTAATCTCCATATATCGTATTTCTTAGGTATTGATATTTCGTCCAGAAATATTTCCAAAGCAAGAAAGAATTTATATTAAAAAAATTTCTAAATAATTTAACTAAACCAAAAAAAAAACAGCATCGAAAAATTCCTTACCTATTAGTTATTTGAGGTACAAATTTAGATAATCGGAGGCCATTTAGATGTGCCTCTAAAGACTTGAAGTTTAGAAAAATCGAATTTTTTCAGTTTTTTTAGACACACCTAATGCGATTTTTACCATCACAAACATGGGCGTATCTAGGGAATTGGACTGGGGGGAACCATAGGGCCAACCATTCTTGCTGGGGGAGGGGGAGAGCCATGGGACCAGCTATCCTCCTGGAGGCCTGGATATTGACTCAATTTTTCTTGGGGCGGTGAGCTTTCTGGGGAGGGGGATGGGGTGAAGGCCAAAGGCGGGCGCCGCGGCTAGTAAGATGAAAATTTTGGTTGGTACAATTGATAACTTCTCATTGCCGCTCTTGTTTATATCCTGGCAAAAACCGAAGTAGATTTATTTAATAGAGGCTTGACCAGTATTTTGTCTCAGAAATGAGTAATGTGTTGTGGCAGCCACAGATTGTTTTTGATAGGTCTAATTATCATCAAGGAAATATGATTGTGAGTGTATTCAACTGAATGGAAATAATTCATCATATTTACTAAAATAATCTATCTGATTTTTTTGTAATTAGTTGATTAAGGGCTTCAAAGATAAGTTAATGAGTTTGTTTACGTACAGATTAGCAATTCGGAAAATAATCCATCAACGTTGAAGATAATCCTTTTATATAGCTGTAATGTAGGAGAGGAAGCTCAAATGCATAGGTCCTCAGATAAAAAAGCATATAGTTTTTTATTATTAATATAGAGGTACGGTATAAACCAAAATTATTTTTAATGTGTTGTCTATTTCGTGATATTCATGTTATTAAACAAATGTAAAATGAAATTATTTGGAATAAAAGAAACATAAATTATAGATATAGATGTTGAATTTTAAAGAAACATCTATAATTCATATGTTTCCTTTATCACCAAATAATTTCAATCGACTCCGACCTAATCATGTAAATAACACAAGCCGAGAATAAATAAATAAATTTAAAAAATTTAACTCTGTTGTAATTTTATATCTTTGATGACATGTGGCTTTCCTCTATTATTTTGCCTCTTCATAATTGAGATTCCTTGTCTTGAATTTTGAAACAATAGCTTTATCTTTTTTCTAACGACAGTGAATTTATATATTTTAAAATTTTTTAGATCAAAAATATTTTGGCATTTATAATCTGTCAAAAATAAAGTCTATAATAAGGATAGCGGATGGCAGCCACCAAAAATAAAATCAATTTCTATCAGATTTTTACTTTCTCTTTCCTATGTATATATGTAATATATATATAGAGAGAAAGTATTGGATTCATGTCAAAAATTCGATGTCGAGATTTTGATGGATCTTCACGTTTTGAGGTTCCCTGAATCCAAAAAAGTGGTTTTCGCGACATGGTCTTGTGTGTGTGTGTGTGTGTGTGTGTGTGTGTGTGTGTGTGTGTGTGTGTGTGTGTGGGTGGGTGGGTGGGTGGGTGTGTGTTCAATTTTAAGCATGAAGGAATTGAGCTATGAGGGTGAAATTTTATATTTAAGTTAAACACCCCCCGGGACCGGAAAAATAAGCTTTTAATCAAAATCGGCCAAAGAGTACTAGTACTTTACTGATGTTCTTTTTCAGTTTTTTTCGATTTTCGCAAAATCCGCTCTAACGATTTTGATTAAAATTCAAAAATCAATTATTTTTTAGATGCTCTTTCAAATGTATATTCTCGTTTTGCCCTTAAAATTGTTTGAAGCACACTTTACTCTTGTGCTTCATAGGAAAGATAGGAGAAATGGTTGTCATGGTTACAAAATATAAATATTTTCCCATACTTATAAATTTTACATCTGAATTCAAATATTCCCTACTGCCGGGAACTAAATACATGTCGACACAAAAAATCTGGTGTGACAAGCACAGTACACAACTTTCGATTACCGAAGGTAAGAGAAAGTTGTGTGCTGTGCGCCAGTCACACCAGATTTATATTTATTTAGATAGGTAGGGCTTATAGCTGGTAGTTCAATCAGGATAGGTGAGAAAGAAGAAATTTCGCAGCTAGTTATATTTCATTATTTTTATTCCCATTATGTTGACGTTTCGGTCCCGGTCGGGACCATCCTCAGAACAAATGGGTGTTAAATATGTATAAATTATATAATCCAATCATATATCATTCATAGAACTTGAGAAGATATGAATTTAAATAAATTATATTAGTTAGCTATTGCTATTGGAGTGGAGTCAGCCAAAAAAATTGTTTTTTATTATTTCCTTTGGCTGACTCCACTCCAATAGCAATAGCTAACTAATATAATTTATTTAAATTCATATCTTCTCAAGTTCTATGAATGATATATGATTGGATTATATAATTTATACATATTTAACACCCATTTGTTCTGAGGATGGTCCCGACCGGGACCGAAACGTCAATATAATGGGAATAAAAATAATGAAATATAACTAGCTGCGAATTTTCTTCTTCTTTCTCACCTATCCTGATTTTATTTGATTGTAAACGTTTCGGGCTCCAGTCACATCCTTCCTCAGGGCTCAATTGTGAAACAAATACAAATAAACGTATAATTCCAATTTCAACTGTTGCCCTCGGGCTTGGTGTAGTTGGTAGCGTGCCTACTTTCTATACCAAACCTTGCGGGATTGGACCCCAGGCAGTCCGATAATTTTATTTAAGCCATTCGGATACCAAATGGCATAAATAGAAATGCCTGGACCCCCAATAGATATTATAAATAAAAACGGTTATCGTCAAAGTCTTATATAGCCCAAGTTATCGTTTTGCCCTCGGGGCTTGGTGTAGAGGTTAGCGTGCTAACCTCGTATACCAAACGTCGCGGGTTCGGACCCCAGGCAGTCCGATGATTTTATTTAAGCCAATTGGATACCAAATTGCTTAAATAAGAATGCCTGGACCCTAAATCATATATATTCATAACGGTTATCGTAAATGTCTTATATGGCCTGAGTTGCCGAAAAGACAGTGTGAATGTGTGTGTGAGTGTGAGTGTGAATGAGAAAAAAGTGTGAATGTTTAAAAAAAAAAAAAAAAGTTATCGTTTTAATCAGTAACGGAACTAGAAGATTTTTTTTAGGGGGGGGCAAAATTTAATTTGCCGCCCCTCCTTAAAATTTTCTATACAAAATTCATATCATTTTACTTTTTTTTTTTAGTAAATCTTTCTTTAATTGCCGCCCCCTGATATCTGCCGCCCGGGGCACATGCACCTTACTCCCCCCCCTAGATCCGGCCTTTGTTTTAATTTTAATTTATAATTATAAAATTATATACGCTCATTCATGTTTATATAGGGTGAGATATTTTTATTAAAAAAAAAAATTATTTTACGCATTCATATTTTTGAAATTTCATTTTATAATAAATATTGATAAACCTTGTATAAAAAAAAATTAATAAATCATCTCACGTTCTATGAAATTTCAAAAAGAATTATTCCAAATGAAAATTTACTTTTTGGTTATGTATACGTGTATGGATAGGGGAGAGGCGAGTCATGTACCGAATAAATTTGAATTCAGAGCTCGGAGTTACCCGATTGTTCTTTCTGAAAAAAATACCGCAGTTGAATGAAGAAACAAACGATCGCAAAATTAAATGCTTGTTATTTTATTTTATACAAAGCAAAAAAACATTGATACTTGACCTTTAAAATACGTGAATAGAAAATATTGGACATTATTTATTTCTTTATTCAAAAAAAAAAAAAAAAAAATATTTCATGATATGAATTTAATATAATTTTTTTTTTTTTTTTATTTGATAAAATTGATAAAATGCACATTTCTTCGAAGCTATAAATTTTATTGAAAATAATATGGACTAAAATTACTTGAAAAAATATTGGTGTAATTGATCTAATAATTTTTACTTTCTCTTACTTCTAAATGTGACCGTCCACAGGAAAAGGTATCAAATCTTTGCAATACTTGTTGGCCGATTTTGTTTAAAAACTTATAACTGAAATATAAAATTTCAACCTCGTAACTCAATACCTTCATGCTTAAAATCGAATACAGACAGACAGACCGTCCATGTTGCGAAAACCACTTTTTTGCATTCAGGGGTCCTGCCCCCCCCCCCCCCGGCACCCCTAGTTACGCCCATGACTTTCTCTCTATATATATTAACATATATAGAGGCAAGAGAAATAATACTCACAATAAAAAAAAAAAAATGATTTATAAATATCCTAAAATAATCTTGGCTTTCTCAAATGTTTGTAAAATGTCCTTAAAATATAGCGAGTGTCCGCCTTCCCTCTGCACGCTCTGTTTGACCAACTTGCTTTATTGCTGTTGGAATTTTGAAATCCAGTAGCGTATCCAGGTGTGTCGAAGGAGGGAATTGAATTGAAAATTTAATTTTTTTTCTTTTGATAGATATATAATTTAATTATAATGAAAAATAATTATTAATGAATATGAAGACAACCCCTTCATTTCATCTCCCTTCATTAAAGGTTAATTAGTTCATCCGAATCACCGCCAGGATGGCGCCAGCGTACGGTTCTTTATTAAATTTACACTTGGGCTCTTGTGCATTTTGAAATTCTCAGAATGTTTAAGAATCTATTAAAATTTACACAATTTACAAAAGAAGGAAATGGACTTGAATCTTTTCATAATAAATGGAACATGTTTAATTAAAATAATAATATTTGCACAAATTTAACAGAAGGTGGTTCGTAAAAACGTTTGCTGTTTTGTTTCTTCAAAAATCATATCTTATTGCTTTTATTTTTTTATTATTAGCCCCAGGGGCGGATTAAAGGGGGGGCGATCGCCCCCCCCCCCCCCCCGAGAAGAAATTCACAATGTTATAAAAATCTGGTGTGACTGGCGCACAGCACACAACTTTCTCTTACCCTCGGTAATCGAAAGTTGTGTACTGTGCTTGTCACACCAGATTTTGTGTGTATTTAGTTCCCGGCAGTAGGGAATATTTGAATTCAGATGTAAAATTTATAAGTATGGGAAAATATTTATATTTTGTAACCATGGCAACCATTTTTCCTATCTTTCCTATGAAGCACAAGAGTAAAGTGTGCTTCAAACAATTTTGAGGGCAAAACGAGAATATACATTTGAAAGAGCATCTAAAAAATAATTGATTTTTGAATTTTAATCAAAATCGTTAGAGCGAATTTTGAGAAAATCGAAAAAAACTGAAAAAGTACATCAGTAAAGTACTAGTACTCTTTGGCCGATTTTGATTAAAAGCTTATTTTTCCGGTCCCGGGAGGTATTTAACTTAAATATAAAATTTCAGCCTCATAGCTCAATTCCTTCATGCTTAAAAGTGAACACAGACACACACACCCACCCACCCACACACACACACACACCCACCCACCCACCCACAGACAGACCATGTCGCGAAAACCACTTTTTGGGTTCAGGGGACCTCAAAACGTGAAGATCCATCAAAATCTCGACATCGAATTTTTGACATGAATCCAATACTTTCTCTCTATATATATATTACATATATACATAGGTAAGAGAAAGTAAAAACTAGTAATCTAAAGAAATTATCATTTCCGGGCTTTAATTTCAATTGAATTTGTAACCAATCAATTTAAATAAATAGGAAAGGGGTCTAAATGACCATAGATGCCCACAAAGTCCTTAAATAAAAAAAATAAAAAAAAAAACCGCCCCCCCCCCCCCCGACAAAATTGCATTAATCCGCCACTGATTAGCCCCGTAAAAGCCAGTAGCGTATCCAGGTGGGGGCGAAGGGGGGGAGTGTGAGTGTTTAAAAAAAAGACAAAGAAAAGGCGAGGGCAGCAGGAGGGCCCGAGCCAGCTGGAGGGTGGGTCCAGTGAGAGGGTCAAAACGAAGGCGGGTGGAGCGGCCAGCCATATATTTCCCCAGAAGCCCCATGCTGCCCTATCACCCGGAGGAGGGGAGGGAGGCAAATCATCAAATTTCTGGCTACGATTATGGATATAATAATAATAATTATTAATGCGTTTGCCCAAGAAAGGCAAGAACTCAGACGCCGGAAGGTTCAGGCGAGCTGCACTGTTAATCTTTTTAGGACTTATTTTCTTTTTTTAAATAATCCGATCTTTGTTTTAATATTCAAATAGAGAGAAGAGAGATTTAATTAATAAGAATTTTAATTTAGAATATAAAAACATACGCTAAAAGGATTTCAAGGATATAGACTATTTTTAAAAAATAAATGTCTTAATGCCTATACGTATAATGAATGAGTAGACAATAAAATTTTTCCTAGTGCGTTTCCTGGTTGCCAAGAGAAGGCGGATATATGCTTGTCGTATAAAAAAGCTCCTCTAGGTTTTGAATATTTATGTTTGTGCCGATAAAAGCCCTTAAGCTTGAGCGCGATAAGCGTAAGCGTTGAAAATGAAAGTTTTTTATTTTTTTCATGAGTAAAAGGTAAATTTCTCCTTCGTTTTTTTTTTTTATATAATATTTTCTGATAAATTTGTTACATCCTAAAAAGCTTTAAGCGTTATCCTTAATAAAATTTATATTTAAATAAGCTATATAAACATCCAAAAATAACAGAATTTTAGGTCGATTATTTAGATTACCGCCTTCTGAGGGCATTGCTTCAAGCCAGGGAGGCTTCGCCCCTGGACTCCCCGCCAGCTGGCTCGGACCCGCCTATGGCGGACCCTCGCTTTTTCCCAATTATGAGATTTCAATGGCAAAATAAGAATATACATTTTAAAGAGCATCTAAAAAATAATTGATTTTTGAATTTTAATAAAAATCGTTGGAGCGAATTTTGAGAAAATCGAAAAAAACTGAAAATGCACATCAGTAAAGTACTAGTTAATTAGATCCCACCTCTATTTTTCAATTGATTGGTAGCCAATTTAATTGCTTCGAACGGGAACCTTATCTGTCCCCTCTTGCACAAGAAGCGATTACACTACTGTACTGTATACTACAGTTTAGTAATTATTTTCTTTTTAAATGTTAATAAATAGAAAAATATTTATTTACACAAAACTTCAAATTTTTTCTCTTTATCTCAAAAAGTTACACACATACATATAAATAAATATAAAGTAAATCACCCCCTACCAATTTAAAATAAATTAAAACTTTTCTATCAAATTCCTGTTCCATTTTCATCCGTATGCGCTGATATAAATCTTCATAATAATAATAATTTTCCATGTCAAATTCAAAAGAGAGAGAAGTTTATTCAACTAATAATTTTTTCTACTTCGATAAATTATCATTCTTCTTTAGAACTTTTTTTTTCAAAAACCCATCGTAAAAAATAATTTATAAAAATCTTATTTCCTTTTTAAGAAAAAAAAAAAATACTTCTAAAACGATTTGAATTTCAGAAAGAATTTTTTTTTTAAGGAAATCAAATAGGGGATGGTTATTGAGGAAATGTTTTATTAAAAGATGATTCATTTACAAACTTTTCGAGGTTATTATGAAATTTGAAACCGATATATGATGAGATTAATTTACTTTGATACGAGATAAAAATAAACAGCACTTTGTAAGCGAAGTGAAGGAAAAACAGCTTAATAGCTTTTCACGAAAAGTATTTTTACTTTTTTTTTTCTTTTGGAAAGGAAGGAGGGAAGCGTTTCATTTAGTAAAAGGAAGATGTTTTTGTAGACATTCTTATATACCTTATAAATTTATTTTTTAATTGCTATCACATTTTTATTTTCTGTTTTTTACTTTCTCTTATATATATATATATATATATATATATATATGAAAGTATTGGATTTTTGATGGATATACACGTTTTGAGGTCCCCTTAATCCAAAAAAGTGGTTTTCAATTTAAAGCATGAAGGAATTCAGCTAGGAGGTTGAAATTTTATATTTAAGTTAGGCACCCTCCTAGGGCGTGAAAATAAGCTTTTAATCAAAATCGGCCAAAGAGTACTAGTACTTTACTGATGTACTCGTCTCAAAATTCGCTCCAAAGATTTTTTTTTTTAATTTTTAATAAAAAATCAATTATTTTTTAGATTCTCTTTAAATTGTATATTCTCATTTTGCCATTGAAATCTTTTGAAGTCCACTTTACTCTTGTACTTCTTAGAGAAGATAGGAGAAATGGTTGCCATGGTAACAAAATATAAATATTTTCCCATACTTATAAATTTTACATCTTGAATTCTAATATATCGGCGGAAACTAAATATATAGTCGACACGAAAAATCTGGTGCGGCCAGTCACACCAGATTTTTTATATAAAGTCATTCTGTTAAATACTATTATTATCTTTTCGTAATTTAAGTTTTAAAATTAAAATTCAAAAAGTACGTCTACTGTAGGCCTATATTATTATTATTAGAACACTCTCATCGATTATTATTCCCGGGAGTTACTTTAAGACCAACCCATTACAACATGCTACAAATTAGTTGAAATTTTATAAACTCTGAACAACTTTATCCTTAATCCTTGAGTGAGAAAGAAACACGTCCTATATTATATGCTTAGTCATTTTACAAATGGTAATCAGGATAATTGGAATGAAAACAAATACTGTTTGCTCAAAGTCCTCTTTTCAAAATACACTTTTTACTTTCTTTTACCTCTATTTATGTTAATATGTCGAGATTTTGATGGATATACACGTTTTGAGACCCCCTGAATAAAAAAGTGATTTTCGCTACATGATCTGTTTGTGTGTCTGTCTGTCTGTGAACAAAATATCTCAAGAACTAAAAGAGCTAGGAAGTTAAAATTTTATATTTAATTTAGGCACCCCCATGAGACGTCAGTTTTTTTTTTCGATTTTTTCAAAATTCGTTCCAAAGATTTTTTTTTTTTAATTTATAAATCAACTATTTTTTAGATGCTTATTATTTATATATTCTAAAAATAAAAAAATAAAACAATGGACTTCTTATTCTAATACGAAATAATGAATCTAATTTTGACATTCTGTTTGGTTTTAACTAATTAAACTCTTATAAAAAACAAAAATCAGATCAGCGAAATCATACTTCATTATTTTCTATTTATATTAATTAAGAATTGTAGAATGAATAAGCCCACGCACACTCACTAACCATTGTAAATTAAATTTAATTGTTTCCTGTTCAATTTTTTATTAAAAATATATTAATAGAAATATATTTTTATTTATAAATGAAAATATAAATGAATATTTTTTTTAATATTGATGATATTACCTCTTAAACAAATTTTGGAGAAGACCGTGTATTTTAACCCCAAGAAGATTTGGTACATCTTTTCATGTGGACTGTCACATATATGCCTACAGTAAATATTTTTCTATGTTCTCAATTCTCATTATTTCTCAAGGGAGATATACTGTAGTTTCCATGGTCATAAAATTTACTAGTAAATATAGATAATATTTTTCTATGCTTATAAACATCTTGAATTCTAATATAGTACCAAAAACTAAATATATGAGGTCATAAAAAATCTGGTGTGACAAGCACAACTTCCAATTACCGAGGTTAAGAGAAAGTTGTGTTCTGTGCTTGCTGCACACCAAATTTTTTCTGATTAAATGAAGCAAAAGGCATAAATATCAAAATAATACAATTCTCTAATGTTTCGTTGTAGGAACCACCTGCAACCATTTAACTATTAGTTAGAGAATTGACAAAAAAATCAAATTTCTCTCCCTTGCCCTTCATTTATTACAAAAATTTTTTCTTTTGTAACTTCTTCCCCTTTAAATTTACCTTTTCGTTAAATTAATCAAGTTAGGTTAACAAGTTTTAGATTACTAGGCCTATATAAAGACATTTAATTAATTGTATTATCCACATCTACTGGTATAGGCCAATCCCGGACGTCATTCAGGTATCATCAAGCTTTGTTCTGATTAATAAAATCCGAATGAGGGATGAGATTTAGCTTCGAAAAGTAGCCTCATAAAGTCGGACAGGAGATATACAACCCTCATCTAGAGGGAATTCAACCCCAGGCACACAAAGATAAGAAAGTCATAAATACTCGCCTGCCTTGAACCTTAAAAGGACAAGGCATCGTGTAAAATCTAATCTTTTCCTAGAGAAAGCCTTTTTTTCTTTCATTTCCATAGATGTTGAATATTAAGGCATAATAATATGGCTTTTTTAAATAAATGTTCGGAAGCGATTCGTCCTGGGAGTAACTTTCTTGTATATGGTCGTTTTCTTATGTTCTTTGCATTCTTCTAGTTAGGAAGCAATTTTCTATTCTTAGGATTTTGTCTTACCTCTCTTGGAATAGAAACATATTTTCTTTCTCTTACCTATATATATATATATATATATATATATATATGTTAATATACTGTAAATATAAAGAGAAAGTAGGCCTATAAGATTCTTGTAAAAAATTCGATGTCGAGATTCTGATGGAAATACATGTTTTGTGGTCCCCTGAGTCCAAAAAAGTGGATCCCGCAAAATGGTGTATGTCTGTCTGTCTCTGTGTGAACAAAATATATCTCAATAACAAAAGAGCTAGAAGATTGAAATTTAAATTTCAAGTTCGGTATCCCAAATGGGACATAAAACGAAGCTTTTGAACAAAATCGCCCAAAATGTACTAGTACTTTACTGATGTACTTTATCAGTTTTCGATTTTCTCGCTCTAACGGTTTTGATTAAAATTCAAAAATCAATTATTTTTAGATCTTCTTTAAAACGTGTTTTCTCATTTTGCTCTCGAAATTGTTTGAAGCGCACTTTTCTCTTGTACTTCATGTCGGCGAATGTCTGGACCCCAAATATATATAAAGGCTAGTCGCAAAGCCCGCCTTCCTCTCTAATTTCCAAGCCAACTTCCCATTTTTAAGAAATTTGTTTACTACATTACTTCCTGGTTCATGAACTATATGTGTACTTATTTCCAAATAGACTCATTGAAAATTGTGGATTTTTATAGAATATATACATATCTGTACATACATACACTATTTTCTCTTTTCATTTTTATTTATATAGAGATTATTTTAACGTTTAATTATTAAAGTGAAACTTTTCATAAACTTAAGATTTTTTGTGAATCATAACCTTTCCGGGACTCTTACAAACATACACAAAAAATTTCATCAAAATAGGTTCAGTTGTTTAAGAAGAGTTCCGTCACATACACACGTACAGAAGAATCTATATATATAAAGAAGAGAAGAAGAAGAAGATGAAGATAACGATTATCGTTTAAAGTTTTATATGGCCGAAGTTGTCGAAAAGAATGTGTATGTGTGTGTATATGGGAAAAAAGTGAGAATGTTTAAAAAAAAAAAAAAAAATTAGATATATTATTTATTTATTTAATGCCACCGCTAAAATAGTAGATCTATATGTCGGCACAAAAAATCCAGTCACACCAGATTTTATACATAGATTATATTTTGCAATCCCTTTACCAATGCAGAGATGTTTGTTTTCATCATTAATTAGGAAAAAAGAAAGAAAAAAAAAATTTTTTATGTTTATAAATTTATAATAGATAATTTATATAAAAAATGAATCTCAGAAGGAAAGCTATTCACTTAGTTTTCAAGATTTTCTCTTTACCTTCAAAATATTATATTAATAAGAAACTTATTAAGTTATTATTCAATTATGTCTTTCAAAAGCTCTTCAAAAGTTTCATCTTAATCAACAAGCAAAGTGAATGCTTATTAATTATTTAATTTTCTTTTATTTGGCCTGCTACCAGTAAATATTAAAATAAATAAAATATATTAACTAAATAGAATTTTATAATTATGCAATTAAAATAATGATAGCAAGTGAACAAGTTTAGATGGTTGTTAAACAAAGCCTTACTTGAATCATTACTTAATTAATATTAGCTTAATAATAGAAGGATAAGCAGGGTATGGGATAGGCTTAAATTTTAACAACTTTAGAGGGTCATTCATCTTCCTTCTACTTCGCCCTCTTACTTGAAGGACTTGTAAAGATCAACCAAGTAAAGGCCTTTATTCAAAAATTAGAGATTATATTTTAAAAATTTTATTTAAAAAGATCAGAGCCCTTGGGAAGGGGGGGAGGTGCCCTATCCCTCCCATATGACGCCTCTGTTTAAATCTTTTAAAATTATATACACATACCTTTTCTCATTTTTTTGAATTAATAAATATTCACTTATATAACTGGAAGATAGGATGAGAGACTTACCGGGAAAAACAGCTAGGGATTGCCGACGTTTCGGACAGCTATTCGCACTCATCCTCAGGGCACGCAAAATTGTCAGAGATTCTGGGGCCCTGAGTGCCACTAGCTCTCGAAACGTTGGCAACAAAATAGTTTTTTTATTATACCTAGCAGCTTTTCCCGGTAAGTCTGTCGTCCTATCTTCCAGTTATATAACTGAATATTTATTAATTCAAAAAGGCGAAAAAGGTAGATATCGCCGGGAGCCGTACCACGAATCTTTTGATTTGTACTCACCATACCATACTAGTGGGCCACAGAACCGCAATTAGGGACGCAGAAAAAAGTATCAATATTTTTGTTGATGATTTCCATTTAATACGTTTTTATACTGTAGAAAAGTTTATAGTATTTATATTGTATTTGTTTTGTAATTACTGTATTTAAAACAAATTGAATAAATATTTCGTGTATTTTTTTATTAGGCCTATATTTGTGCGGCCAGCAAGAATTAAATTATTGTTTTTGGCCCATTTTCAAATAAAGTTGAGTATCGCTTACTTAGATCTACGTAAGCCCTATTGCTTACATTTGTACAGTGGATACATATCTGTTAATTACTTATTATTTGTTTGTTATGTGCCAAATTTCAGAAATCTTGATGAAATAGTTTTTTTTAACACACACTTTTTTCCATTCACACAGTCTTTTCGGCAACCTAGGTTATATAAGACTTTACTAGATAACCGTTATTAAGAATATATATATTTTGGTATCCAAATGGCTTAAATACAATAAAATCATCGGACTGCCTGGAATCCGAACCCTCGACCCTTATAGAAGGCAGGCGCGCTACCAACTACCCCAAGCCTGAGGGCGATAAAATAGTTAACACTTTCACAAAAATTCATGAGAATTTAAATTGTAAAATATTTTTAGGAATAAATTAAAACTATGTTTTTTCGTTTAACTCTTGTTTTGTTTATAATTTTGGAAAATATTACAACAACGTTTCGGACGAACTCTGTATCCGCCGTCCAGTCTACGATTAGAATTACTCAAAATTATTAATAAAACGCGAGTTAAACATAAAACCTAGTTTTAATTTATTCCTCAAAATACGTAATTTAAAATTTAAATTCTCCAAGTTGACACGAAGTGGATGATCGAACTTAAATAAATTGAATTTTTTAACCCACACCAATTTCCACAAAATATTGGGTTTTTTTTTTTTTAATAAAAATTCTACTTAAAGTTATAAAAAAAAGAAATCTTTCTTCATCAATATCTCAATTATTTTGTGGGATGGATGGAAAATAATTAAAGAACCTGCTGTGATTAATGTGGTCACCTGCAGAGTAGGCGACCAGATACAACGTTATGGTCTCTTCATTTTTATTGCTATTAAAAGAGAAAAATCAAAAGGTCCGCTATTATCTTTGATTTATTCTTTTTTTCTTCTCTCCTGTTTCTTATTAGGGTAGCAATCAAAATTTTGGTGGGCCATAAACTGCAAGAACAATTTAGGCCCTTTTTATCCTCTCTCACAAAAAATATCATATTTAGAGCTTTTATTAATGGAAATATACAATATAAAATACATGCATTTATTTATTTTATGAAATCTTGTTATTTTTATGGAAACTCTGGACTCTAAAATTTCGATGAAATAAAGTTGCATATAATGCCTGCTTTTCTCTCATATCACATGAGGGTTCCAGACCTAACACGTGGAATGATAACATTAATTGAGACCTTAAGCATGTTTAATGTCATAGTTCGCATATTTTGCTTAATTAAACTATCCTGATACCCCCCCCCTCCTCCTCCCCGAGAACAAGAGACCTCTGCGTTAAGGACCTGATGATACACTAAGTGATTGACTTTATCTTTGTTTTTTACTCGTGTGTTTAAAGCTATCAAGCATTAGATATTAAGGGATTTTAAAGGCAATTTTTAGTCCATATGGTTTTGGCAATGAAAACCACTCTTTTTTTTAAAATATTGATAGTCCTACATCATATATTAATATATCGACGTCTAAATATCTTCAAAATCAAAAGTTCAGTTCTGTGTTTGTCAAACCAGATTTTTTGTGTCGTTATATATTTAGTTTCCGACAGGTCCTCGGGCTTGGTGTAGTTGGTAGCGCGCCTGCCTTGTATCCAAGGGTCGAGGGTTCGAATTCCAGGCAGTCCGATGATTTTTAAGCCAATTCAAATAACGGGTCTAAAAGTCTTAAATGGCCTAAGTTGGGTACATTTGATTTCAAGATGTAAAATTTAAAAACAGAAAAATATTTATATTTTGTTACTATGGCAACCATTTCTCCTATCTTTCCTATGGAGGTTCCATAACTTAAATATAAAATTTCAACCTCCTAGCTCAACCTTCATGCTTTAAATTGGAACACACACAGAGACAGAACATGTCGCGAAAACCACTTTTTGGATTCAGGGGACCTCAAAACTCAAAATCTCGACATCGAATTTTTGACATGATACCAATACTTTCTCTCTATACCCAAATATATTAACACATATAGAAGTAAGAGAAAGAAAAAGCAAAATGATTTATAAATTCCCTAACTTTTTTAATGGTTTGTAAAATGTGATTAAAATATATATTATCTCAACCTAAAACATCGGAGATGCAAAATTACATTATTTTTTCCCATAAATGAGGTGGATGACCAAAAATGTGCCTCTCTTTTTTGATTTATATAAAATATTTTCACTTAAATAAAACCCCTACAGAATTTTATTTGTTTCATATATCCCCGCTTTATATAACCAGAGAGCAAGTTATGTATTTTTTGATTTCACCTTGACTCTC